>JAVJIF010011274.1:0-145060 GCA_038442645.1 Agave tequilana
CTTCATATGCCATTATATTACCGATTAGGTTTTCTAATGTCATAGTTGAGAGATCATTCGCCTCTTCAATGGTGGTTGTCTTCTTCTCCCATTCTGGTGTGAGTGCACGAAGGATCTTTCGAACTCTTTCGACTTGGGTGTAGTCCTTTCCAAGGGATGCAAGAGTATTGGTGATATCGGTGAATCTTGTAACCATTTCGGATATGGTTTCATTCTCCTCCATTTTAAATAACTCAAACCTGTGGACTAGAACAGATATTTTAGATTCCTTAACTTTATTAGTGCCTTCGTGTATTACCTGAAGAGTATGCCAAATTTGATGTGCAGAAGTTGTTGTTGACACTCGGTTGAACTCTTCTTTGGTAAGGGCACAGAATAGAGCATTCATTGCTTTGGCGTCAAGGTTCGCGTTCTTCTTTTGATCTTCACTCAAGCGTTGTAGTTTTTGTGTGGGCTTGGTGTTATGATGCTTCTACGATGTTCCAAAGGTCGTAGTTGAGTGACTGCAAGTATATCTTCATTTACACTTCCAATAGTTGTAGTTGGTTCCGTCAAATAGCGGTGGACGTTGTGTAGAAATGTCCTTCTTTGAATTGGGATGATGAGAACTACGTTGCCATCCTTGTTGTTGACGAGGTATGCAGGGCTCTGATATCAATGTAGGAATTGGTAGGAGTTGGTTGGTTGTTGTTGATGAACTTGGCTCTCCCTTGCTCTGATACAATTGTAGGATCGTTGAGATAAAGACTATTACGAATTATCTCTTGTAGGCAACTATAGATCTGAAATAACTCAAAGTCAACACAAATCTAAAACTAGAAGGATTAGCGTTAAGTAAAAAACAAAATAAATAACTTGCATGTAAAGGAAAACAAATCTCAGAAATTGACAAACGCAAACAAAGAGATTTATCCTGGTTCGGTCCCTTGTGTACTTGGACCTACATCCAGTCCCAAGCCACCCGCTTGAGATTTTTCTTTAACCTTGATCTTGCACCCAAAATCAATACAACATGTACACCACTTGTCGAATCCCCTTCGCCAAATGTGTACACCTTCTCTTCCACCAAGAGAACACCTTCTCTTCCACCAAGAGAATACCTTTTACCTTTGTACAACTGCCTCTTCAACCCAAGAAGCCTCCCGTGTACAATGGTCACCTTGTACAACTTGCCTCTTCAACCAAGAAGCCTCCTGTGGTATAATGAACACTTTGAGAAATACAATACTTTTATCCTATAAGCCTTGGTACAGATGTGGTATGTGGACAAGGTCTAGTATAGGAGACAAACTTCAGAGAACTTCACAAATGGAATTTGGAATTTGGTGAAGACTGAAGTTAGAAAAACAGTTTTTCAGATTTTGCAGATTTTGACTTTTTGGAAAACTGAGAAAAACTCTTGGGTAAATGGCCTTTGGATTAACTACCCCTTATATAGCTGAAGACTAGGGTAAGTTAGGGAGTTAATAGGTGCAATTTGAATCAAAGGAACGTTGAAAATAGTTGCACAAAAGACCAATAGTCAGAAACTGTTCAACAGTCAGAACAGCCTATTAGTCGACTTGCCCATAGAGTTAGTCGACTAACCTAGGCAAAATTCCTTCTATTAGTCGACTATGTTTGGCTATAGTCGACTATGTCATGAAACGTTGGATTGACAGTTTCAGAATAACTGATTCAAGTCGACTGCAACTAACAGGTAGTCTATTGACCAGGATTAGTCGACTAGGGAATTCTATAAGTCGACTAGAAAAATGAATTAGTCGACTTGGTTTACTGTCGTCGACTAATTGATCAAACAGAGAGTGGGTCAATTTCTGGACACAGGATTAGTCGACTTGGGTTTCTGGTTAGTCTACTACATCAAGGATTAGTCGACTTGACTTATGTATAAGTCGACTAATGGACCAAAGAAGTGTGGTTTTTGTGTCAAGACTTGTACACTCTATTTCAACTTTACAAACCACACTTTATCAACTCTCCTTGGCACATCTTGATCATGTCGGACTCTTGATTCGTCATGTGTAAGAGCTCCAAATGAATTGATCTACACAAACGTCTTCATCGAAATAGGTTCTAACATTGTGTTGGTTCGGTGACCCTTTACCGTCAAAAGCCTGTAGAGTCGGAGCTTTAAACTTAGGAGGATATGGGACAAGATCCCATTCTGTCGGGTATGGCCGGACCACTCTGCTTTTTGGAGGCCTTTTTGATTGGTAAGGGCTTCCAGACACTGCTCCATTGATTAATTTTTTAGAATGAGTACCTCCATTCTCTGGATTGCCTCCCTCTTAGATGAGGATTTAGAAACCCAGAATTGGACTATTTCTCCTCTTCTATGTGTACAGAAGATGAGTTTTTTCCCTTCCTTCACTTTGCCTTTAGACTTCTTAGATGAAGTTTTGTCATTCGACTTCTTCTTATATTCAAGCAACTGTGCAAGCATTTGCTTGAGGGTATTGAAAGATTCTTATTGGGCGCGAATCATATCGAATTGTTCCCTCTGGATCTAGGCTTGTTGTTCCAGGCGCTGGTCGTCTCCTCAGGAGTGTTTGCCATATACGCAAAAGTTCTTTTCTACAAAAGAATTTTAGGCCTGTGATTCTACAATGGCAGAGTGTGATTCACTTACTTCAATGCCCCGGGCTAGAGCACTGTAGTCAACCGGGGGGTACTGCACCAGTCTGAGTGTAAGTATGCTGGTACACTCCTTCTGGTTTCGTATCAGACTTGTCAGAGCTGACTGCCGGTTGTTTTTCCCTACTTTTTCTTGGCGTAGTACTTGAACTTGCCATGTTTGCAGTGACTTTGGGGTATTTAGTGTCAGATAAGGTTCCCCTTTTATGGGAACGACATCTTTTAGCTGATCGGGAGATTGAGGTTAATCGTCTGAATACGGACTGGTTGCTCACATGTGAGCTGCAGTGACATTCAGAGATGAGCCGTTCACAACAACAGGATGGAGCAACCTGATTAGCACTCCTTTTATTATCAAGTAATCTCTTAAATCTGTCGGAGGGGGATCAAAGAGATTAGCTCGGGTTTTCGAGGGCTTTTCAACTTCTGATAGCCATCCTTGCGTCGGGAAACTGAGACGCAGGGTTCTGAGATGCGGAGATTACGTTCTGTAAAATAAACGGCGCTCTCGCGTTTTGGCTTTAAAGCACAGGTCTCGTATTTCTGCTGAAGAAGAGACACGGACCTCATGCTGCTGATTGTCGCATTTGGCTAGCGACATTTGAGACACGCGGACTTTCTGAATCCTGCGTTTGGTTGTAGAGACGCGGGTCTCGTGTCTCTGAGGAGAGGCACGGACACGCGCTGCTGAACGTCGCGTTGGGAAGTAAAGCTTCAGAAACACAAGCGTGTAGGCTTCACGTTTAGGTCTCCAAACGCGGACTTCGCGGGTCTGATGTAGTTCAGAAGAGACGTGAGCTTGAGCCCGCGTTCTGTATCTGTTGGACAGATTGCTGGACAGATAGTTGTTTTCTAGCTTCTTGCGTTTGTAATTAACGTGCGCGTCATCTCTGTCAATGTTCAGCGTTTCAGTTACGCCGTACGGGTTGTTGGGAACACCTGGTAACCTAGGGCTGAGGAAGAGGAGACTTTGTGGTACTACCGCGCCCTAGGGCTCTTAGAGCCGGAGAGAGGAACTCTTCATACTTTGCCTGATCGAATTCCACAACAAGTGATTCGATCACCTTTCCTATGCAAATGACGTCACCTTACACCACGACTTGCTCATCAGTAGAGAAAGTTGTCCCCAGCGGAGTCGCCATCTCTTGTTTGGTGGAAAGAATTTTGAGGGTGTGTAAACTCTTTATTTGACTATAAAAAAAGTTGCAACAACAATCGAAACTTCCGATTACAAGAGAAAGAAGATGTTCAAGCTCAAATCTTCTCTTTGTGTAATGCTAGGTTCTTGATGCGGCGGTGGAAAGTGAGTCTTATTTTCCGTTGACCTGGTGAGCGTCACAGTCTTCTGAGAATCTTCTCCTCGGATTATGGACGGAGTAGCACAGCTCCTGGCCAATAAAATCTCAAGAGATTTAAGCCAATAACAAACTTGTACTCAGCAAGTTATTAGAAGAGTTGAACTCTTAAGTATTTCTCAGCTGGAAGCTCTGATCAGAATTCTCCAAAATCGACAAAAAAACTTTTCGACCCTCTTCAATAGCGAACTGAGTTATTTATAGGGATTTTAGAGGTAGTAAAGTGTCCCCTAAAATCCTCCATAATGGGGGTTAACTCTCATTCACACGTGGGCAGTAATTGACCCAGTAATGAGGACAGTTATAACAGAGACGCAGGATTCCTCTGTAGTTAAAACGCGGGCTTCGAGCCTCGCGTTTAGCCGTTGAGGTAAAGCTTGAGCTTCGCATTTGGTTGAAATGTGAGCTTCAAGTTCTGCATGAAGTTTTATGTGAGACGCAGGCTTCGGCCTTGCGTCTAGTCATTGCGGTGAAGCAGAGACGCAGGTTTCGACCCTCGCGTCTTGGTACTGCAACGTGTTGCTGAGTCGCGGCTTTCAAGCTCTGCGTCTTTGGTAGTGCAGTGATGCTGAGACGCGACGCTTTTCAAGCTCTATGTCTTGGTACTGCGCTAGTGGCTATGATTAGCCTTGCGCCTGGAATTTGGATTCTACTTTCTGATGACTTGTCCTCAGTGATTTTTAGACAGTCTACACTGCCACCTTGATCTCCGTGCATCCCTTTCTTCTATCAAAAATGAGGGAAGAGAGGTCTCCCCCCTCTTCCTCTACCGATGCTCCACATCATTAGATAGCTGGAGGTAAAAGAGTTCTTCCCCAACAAACAAATGTCCGCCCACCCTTGCACTGGACAGGTGTTGAAGCCTCATTCGCTGTCCCCCTTTCTTCCCCTCTCTTCCTCTCATCTCCAGTGAAACAAACGGGTCCTTATTTAAATGTTGCAACTAGTGTCATTTAAGTGTGTTACGAGTCATATTATCATTGAAGACGTTTAAATTAGATTGACTGAAATTTATAGCATTTGGAAAGTTTCATTTGTAATAACATCCTTTACCGTTTCTATTATTGAAATACAATTGATCGTATTCCAGCATGGCTACATTCGATGAAAGAGAAGGAAAACAAAACAAAATACGAAATACCAAAAGCCAACAAATCGCTCAAGTCGTTTCAGTTAGATTGACATATGTGTGTTAGTACACTGTGATCTCACAAAATACGAAAAACTAACCAAATAAACTCACCCCTCACCGAAAACAGAGGTTGACATGAAGAGTCCAAGATAAAAACTTTTTATATATACATTGAATGTTCTAAAAATTCATATATTTATATAGTAGTAGTTCAACGGCAAAACAAACTGGCAATAACATTGTCCAACTTGGATGAATTTGCCAGTCACGAGAATTTGATAGGTGAGTACCTCATATAATTTTTGGCTCGAACTTGAATGTAGGAAGTCTAAATCTGATCTCATTTTTTTAAGAACTGAATCAAATTTCAACATCCAATCTTGTTTGAATATAATACCTCCGTCCAATTGTTGTGTCAATTTTTTAATCAGATATGAAAATTAAAAAAATTAAGTTAAATAATAAAAATAATATTGAGAAAAGATAAAAAAAATATTGAAAATTGTAAATGTAAAATGTTAAAAATAACATTGAAAATTATAAAAATGATATTGAGAATGTTAAAAATAACATTGAAAATTACAAAATTGGTATTAAAAATGATAAAAATGACATTAAAAATGATAAAAATAATACTAAGATTCAAAATAGATTATTAATTTAGAAAAAAATTTTGATGAAAACACACACTATTATTCTCAGACAGAGAGAATATATCTCTGTCGTCCCAGGCTAGTGATCCACAGGCAATAAAAAACATCAGAGGGCAGCTATCAATAATTTTACTCAAAGGACATCAATCAATAATCTTATCACATGCAAGGGATCCACAAGCAACAAATGACATCTTTCACAGGCAACAAAGGACACTATCAGTATAATAACCTTATGAATCTATCTATAACCTTGTCACAGGCGAGTGACCCACAAGCAGAGGACATCTTCCACACGCAACAAAAGACATCATTCAATAATCTTATCGGAGGCGAGTGATCCGCATGCTGCAGAGGACATCTATCAAATCTTATCACATCAAATTTAGAATGAGAATACGTGCCCTTGAGTTTTTTACTGAGCATATCTAATAAAAAAAAATTTTATAAAAAAATAAATATATATATAATTTTATAATTTTTATTTTTTTTTGGCCATCTTCAATAACACGTAAACACGTTCATTCTGGTTCCTATATCGAATCAAACTCTAATGATGCGGATAAGGAGGTAATGGATGACCAAAGACTTAGCATCACGAAATCATAGACTTACTGAATACTTGGAGTAAAAGGGCATGAAATGCATGCATGTGATTAATCTCTAGTATTATAGTACAAAATCTTTGATACTATATATTATAGTATTATGGTTTTTTTTTTTACAGCTTTCAAATTGAGCCCAGCCATATGTTTGTCACTTTCTTCCAGGTTTACAACTGTAGTAACTTTCTAGACTGTCTACACCTTCGTAAGTATAATAACTTAGTCAATTCAACCTATGATATTATCTTTAATATCTAATGTTGTTTTTAAAACATAATTGATATTGAATTTGAGTCAAAAAAAAAAAATGAGTTCAGAAAACTTACCTGGCCATTGACTTGGGCGTCTGGCTTAAGATTTCTGGTCCTGATTTTTTTACAGTCTACTTCATTTGTCTTAATTAAGCTTCCTCCAACCTTAGATGTTGTACTTCTATTCCTGAAACAATAAACAGACAAATCAATTCTATAAAAGAATTAAAAATCAAAGAAAATTGTCTTTTCCGGCAACAATGTCAAAAACTTGAAGTGGATTTTGATGTATTACCGCAAGCATACTGTGTCTAATCGTAGTACTTTGCAGGTCGAATATCCAAGGAAGATGGTTATCTCTATTTTAATAATCTTATTTAGACGAATTGAGAAATAAAGAGAATGATATTTTATTATTTAAAGTTTTCTAATAATATGAGAAATAATAAACATTTAGGTTTGAATTCATCAGAGTAATAACATGAAAACTATCTAGATATCTCTAATAATTACTATTAGATTATCAATTTATTTTCTTAAAGTATAAGTTATACATACTTATGTAATTTAGCCTATTAATTATATATTAAAGCAACAACCATAAGAAATATAAATCAAAACTAATTAGATAAGCATGATAACACTAGATTTTAAATCTTAAGCATATATTATTATTTAACACCATATAATCTATCAAAGTCTTGATTATCTAAGAATTATCTTATTTAACCTAGCATAATCTTCTATTTATTTTTATTGAAGCACAAAATAAAGAGATTTAGATTAGTTAACAAGTTACTAATCTAATCTTATCCAACCTGAGTAATTTCGAAGATTTAGCTATTCATAATTAGATCAAAAACAACATTGATACAATAGCAAAATGATTCATGAAAGAAGAATAGAAATCGATCAACTAAAAATAAAAACTTTTATTAATTGAAAGAAACTTACAAATATGAACTTAGAAATAGTATTTGGATCTTGAAAAACAGTAAAAAACTCCAAGTACTTTTACCATTTTTCTATAAAATATTGTGTTCCCTTAACCTTATAATTCCCTCTCCTTTTATAGCCAAAGGAAAGAGGTACAAAAATTTCAAATAAATATGATAAAAATCTTGCACAATGTTTGACTGAATTTTCTTCAATTACCTAATTCTCCACAATCTTTGACCTGATTTGATTTGATTTACTTTTAACTGCTTATTATTTTCTCATGCAGATTTAGAACTGAGTTGATATAGTTGGGTTTTGGGCTTGTAAAAGAGTCTTTTGGCTTCTTTTCTTTATTTTTTATTCCAAACCTAACTTTTGCACAGAAACACTGAATAGTAGTATTATGTATGAATAAAATGCAGATAAATAAGAGTATAAAAGTATAATAAAATAATATCAATAACCTTCGCTTTAGTGGAAAGTGTAGAGAGAGAGAGGAAATAGAGGAGACAGAGATTGAAAATCAAAAGGAGCAAAAACAGCGCATGCAGCAGGCTAAAACAGTGCACGGTCGACCACTGGGTCGATTGATGCAAGGATCCGGTCGACCACTCGGTCAACCGGTGTGCACGAGGTGCACAGACGCAGAACGGTCGACCGCCTGGTTAACTGTTGCAGGGAAGCGGTCGATTGCCCGGTTGACCGACTAAAAGGAGCCAAGTCTCAGTTGGAGATGGTCGCCAGCACGGTCGACCGTCCATGGGTCCGTCGACTGGTCCGTCGACCGACAGACGCGTTTTTGGCTTTTCTTTTGGGATTCAGATTCCTTTTCTATTTGGGATCGAATCCAGCTGGGATTTCCTAAAACCCAAGAACTCCGTGGCTATAAATAAGGGCTAGAGCCCTCATGTATAGTATCCCACTGAAAATCTCCACTGGAAATTCCTTGAAGAAGGAATAAGTTGTAATTGATTGTTGAATCAATAAAAGCTCTCTCTCCCTTGCCCCGACGACGTAGGCACGTTGCCGAACCTCGTTAAATATTGTGTTGATTGCTTTTCTTTATTGTTTCTCTGTTCTTGTCGTGTTGGGTACGTCTCTGACTGCATCTGTCTTCGCCTGGTTGGTGGATTCCTCAGAGGGTTATTTTCCTGCGTACAACAATTGGTATTAAAGCATCCAGATTAGTCGTGGATCGTGTGTTGATTCCAAGGGCATCAGTTGCTATTTGGCGGAGATCGTGTGTCGATCTCGGAGCGGCGTTGGAACTATTTATAGGATCATGTGTCAATTTTAAAATAGCGTGTAGATTGCTCAAGGAATCAGTTTGGAGGAGTAGATTGCTTTGGAAACTCTTCGAGGGTTTCGCGTGGAGGTAAATATCCTACCTTTATCCAGTTTGTTTATCTAACTCTGTTTATTTTCGCATTGCTTTGAGGAATCAGTTGAGAAGATGGCTGGAGAAGGTACATCATCGGGAAAATCCATGAATCCACATCTGCTAAGGATTGATGTGGTGAAGTTCAACGGCATGAACAACTTCAGTATGTGAAGGTGTGAAGTGATGGATGCGCTGACGGCATCAAACCTCGAAGACAATCTACGGTTAGAGAAGAAGCGCGCATTAACAACTGAAGAAGATTGGGACAAGATGAACCGTACGGCATGTGGCTTGATCAGGTCTTATCTGACACAAGACATCAAGTATCATGTGTTGCATGAGACATCTGCGAGGCAGCTGTGGGAGATCCTGGAGAAGAAGTATCTGACGAAAAGTACGCGGTTGCAATTGAAGAGTAAGCTTTATAGTTTTCAGATACAAAGAGGATGCTCCATCAATGAACACTTGAATCTCTACACGAAGCTTCTTACAGATCTAGTTAATGTGGATGTGGAGACCAATGAAGAGGATAAGGCGGTAATTCTTTTGAACTGTCTTCTTGTAGATGAGTATGAGACCTTTACTCTTACATTGATCAATGGAAGAAAATCTCTTAACTATGCTGAGGTGTCTGCTGCTCTTGTGAGTTATGAAGTAAGGAGACAGAATAGACTGTCTCCTTCAGAGAGCACAACTCAGAGACATTGGCAGTAAGAGGCAGGAGTTTTAATAAGAAGGGAAGAGATGATTGGGAAGATCAAAGTCCAGATCAGGCTTCAGAGATCTGAAGAGGAATCAGTGTGCCTTGTGCAAGGAACTAGGGCACTGGAAAGTTGATTGCCCGAAGGTCAAAGAAAAGAAGATGGAGTCAAACACCGAGGCAAATCTCGCACAGGCGGATGGATCGGATTCAAACTCATCAGTATTCTCTCTGTTACTACTCCTACTGTTGATTACTCAGATAATGCTGAGTGGATCTTAGATACCGGAGTCACCTATCATGTGTGCCCGAACATGGCCTGGTTTTCTAGCTTTGAGAAGCTAAATGGATGCTTCACGGTCATGGGTGATAATCATCCGTGTAATGTGGAAAGGATGGGTATAGTCCGTATCAAGATGGATGATGGTATAGTACAAGAATTGAAGGAGGTGAGGCATGTACCTCAACTCAAAAGGAATTTTCTCTCTCTTGGCGCTTTGGAAGTATTGGTCTTGTGATATCTATACGAGATGGTGTTCTCAAGATGATCAAAGGCTCAATGGTGGTGATGAAGGACGTCCGCCGGAACAATCTCTACTACTTAAAGGTGTTGGCCCAAAGGCTTCCACTCTAGTTTTGATGATGATTAACTCATGTAGTTATGTGTACTAATTATCTTGTGATGTTTAAGTTTCAGATCATTAATCAAGATATTAGTTGGTGAAAGCTTCCACACATCTTTCACATGTTGATTCAAGAGCCCGAGCATCAAAGATCATACATTGCACTTGCTCGGTGAATCAAGAGTTTTTGGATCGAGCCGTCTTGGAGATTGCGCTCTAGCTTGGAGATTGCGCTCTACAAGAAGACTTAGGTATCCATAGTTTTAGTTTGGGTTTAGATCTTAATTGTAAAGATTAGAATAGTATGATAAGCTCAAGTTCACAACACACACCTTTCATGTTTGATTTTCGGTTTTAGGTTTAACCGATCTGGTTTTCATGAATAGATTTTTTATCAAAACAAGTTTACATGGTTTATGTATATTAGATTTGTTCTATATACATGCATGCTTCAATGGTTTAGACAAACTTTGTTTGATAATATATTCCATATGTTTTATGTTTTGGTATTTACAACAAAACATATTTTTGGACTTAATGACAAAAATCATGATATATATATGTTTCTTGTATATTGAATTTCTATTCATATACAATATGCTTCAAAGTGTTTAAATATCATATTTTTGTATCATGGATGAGTTTTAGACAATGTGTATTTTCTATTCAAAAATACAAGGTTTAGAAAATACGGTTTTTGGTTTTTGGCAAAATTTCTATGACACAAAAATAGTCAAATATTTTGAAATTTGTGTTAGGATTTTTAACACAAGTTTGTATTTCAATATAAAATGATAAAACTATTTTTGTGGAATTTTAGAGATTTTGTGGGATTTATTATAATAATTTTTCCCCAGATTTCAGACTTGTTTTTGTCTGCCAGGCTTGGCCGGTCGACTGGTACGGTCGACCGCACCAAGAAGCCAGTCGACCGATCTGGTCGACCGACGTGCACGGATACGTCCACGCTGGCTGACTCTGTAGCCGGTCGACCGAAGCGGTCGACCGACAGAGAGCTGTTTGCTCTCAGGAATTCTCGGTCGACCGGGGCGGTCGACCGGTAGCCACAACGGATCAAAATTTGACCGTTGGGCGGTCGACCGTCCCGGTCGACCGGAAGGCTATTTCTGGCTAAATTTCTGTCAACGGCTATTTTCTGAAATTGCCTATAAATACCCCATTTGAAAGAGTTTTTCTCTAAGAATTTTTGGGCTAAAATTTTCTATCTCTCTGGTGTTTTTGCTGCAAGAAAAATAGGTTTTTGGATTCAAAGTGAACAATCTTTTGTGTTTTTGATTAGGGTTTGAAAAACCAAAGAAAAGAGATTTTGGGAAAAGCTTTTGTTTGAACTTCTATATCTTGATTTCATTTATTTCCCAAAGGTTTTTCTTTGAGTTGCTGGTTTCATATCCCTGGTTTTCTCCACACTTGAGCTAAAATCTACTATCTATATCTATAGGTTATTTGTGTGGAAGAAGAAGTTGTTTGTGGTTGTTGTTGTGACCACCAAGTTGTAACCCAATCTTTTCTAAGCTTTGTGCTTTGGGTTGTATCCCTCTAGTTGAGAGGTGATCCTTGTATTGATTGGTGATTGGGAGTTTGTTGTATTGGTTTGAAAATTTGCCTCAAGAAGGAGGTTGTGATTGTTGGAGTTTGCCTCAGGGAGGAGGTTGTAAAGAGAGGAGTGTTGGGTACTCCTTGTAAAGGTCCTAGGTGGACGAGCTAGTGGAAATCCTTCGTGTGTCGAAGGCGGGGATGTAGAGCTGGGTGCTCGAACCTTGATAACATATCTTTGTGTTTGCGCTTGATCCATTGGCTCTCTCTCTACTCTCTCTTTACTTTGTACCTTGCATTTATTTACATTGCTCATTCATATTTGCTTGGCTTGGTTGTGTGCATCACTTGTTGATAGCACTTGAGTGTATTTTGCATTAAGTTTTTAAATTCCGCATTTAGTTCATAGATTAGCATTGTCACCTATTCACCCCCCCTCTAGGTGACTTTTCAATTGGTATCAGAGCTAGTGCTCCTGATATTTAGGTTTAACCACCTAGGAGTGATCTTGGTTTGCTAATCTTCATTTGCAATCATACTAGTTTGCACTCATGGCTAGCCCTCCTATGTTTGACCATTTTAGACTTGATACTTGGAAGGTGGACATGACTAGACATTTAAAAACACTAGGTCATCTAGTTTATCAAGCCATCACCATAGAATCCCTCCCAAATAGTAGCAAGCATAAGAAGGCCATTACATTAGCACTTAGAGCACTTAGAGCATCTCTAAATGAATTTCTTTTACCCGTTTTTGATCACTATGATTCGGCTTTTGCAGTTTGGAGCATCTTGACGTCTCCCGAGCTTCCAAGGATAATTAACAAGATGAGGAGATCTAAGAGAGAAAAGTCCGAAGAGCAATGCCTCATGGTCCAAGGGAAGAACTCCCTTGAGGTACAATCGGATTCTCATATTGATGATAGCTCTAGCTCCTATTGCCATGGTTGTTTGAAGTTCAAACTTTAAATATGGAACTTGCTCAAAAGCTTGAAAATTTGTTGGAAAAACATGATTTGTTGAAAGAGGATAATCTTGTGTTGAAAAATGAATTAAAAGATTTATGCTCTAACTTTGAATTGGTTTTGCAAGAGAAGAAAGAGATTGCAAGTGAATGTGACTCACTTAAATCTCAACTTGAACTTGCTTTAAAGGAAAATGAATTTTTGAAAAACAAAATGATTGTGATAATGTTGTAAAGCACAATGAGATTTTATCTTCAAAATTGGATTTTACTTTTAAAAAAATCTTACTTTGAAAAATGATATTGATTCAATTACTAGAGAATTGGATTTGGTTTTGATTAAAAATAAATCTTTGCAAAAAGAGATTGATGTTTGCCATGCTAATGTTGCTTCATGTTCTAGTACACCTATTGCATGCTCCACTTTATCTTCGAACATTGAAAATGATATACTTGTTTTGAAGAAAAGTGTTGATAGTTTGGGCTCCACTTTGAGCCATTGTGCCATGAATCACACACGATTGGAAACCTTGGTTCGCAAGAAATAAGTTCCAACCTTGCATGCACACCCATCTAGGCATACACATGCTTTTCATGATCACCATCATCATATGTATGCTCACGTGTACACATGTACACATTGTGGTTGAAAAGGCCACCTTGCTAGATTTTGTTATGATCGCATTTATCATGAAAATTTAGCAACTAATTATGTTTGGGTTAGAAAAGATACTAACCCCCGTGGACCCACAAGAAATGGGTACCAAAACCACCTCTTTGACTTTTGATGTAGGTGGGAGCTCTCGCGTCACGTGAGGGTATTGGTGCCTTGAGGTGGATGCATTCTAAGCTAAAAGGAGAACCATTTGGATGCTTCACTCTCAAGGAGATTTGGTAGGAGGACCACCATGTTTTGGAGAACTAGAGATGCACCTTCATTGGTTTTGGTATCATTCTCTAACTCCCATTTATTATTTACATGCTTTTTTAGATCATTCATTTATAGCATGTTGTGTTTTAATGTTCATTATGATTATGCCTTGTTCATTAGACTTGAGATATACATGTTTAGTTACTTGAGCACCCATGTTTCATATGGATCTATATTTAGTGTTCACTTCTTGTTCAAGCTAACATGTATGCCCTAGATCTAATGCACATGCATATGCATAATGATCATATGATGTTCATGATTCCATGATTTTTGTTTAGATGATTATATGGATGTTGTGATATATCTTGTGTGCATTTCATCATTACACTTTATTCATTCTTTGTTCGATCAATTCTCATACAACAAGGTTGCATTACGCACCTCTAACCCATTCAAGGGGAATCAGGAGGAAGGAGTTCAGAACCCTTCACGGGGTATACGGCTCTTAGTCTTGTTTTGAGAGATCGTTGCATCATACATCCATCTTAGTTTTAAAGGTCATTAATACTTCATATTTTTGATTAATATGTTCATATTGATTTTTGACCCGTTTTATGCCTCATGATTTGATTACTTGCTTGAATGTTAGTTTTCATTAAGACTAGAATTTATACTTGTACAACTAGTGAGCTACAAATAGACCTTTATATATTTGTGCTTGAACGCTCATTTGTAGTCATTTGATGTACTAGTATAGTCTAGTTTTGATGATTCATGCATTTGACTTGTATTCCTCATTTTTAATGTGTTTCTATGATCTTGTGGTTGACTTCATGTATATGTCTATCTTGTCCAAATTATTGTTTATACATATACATCCTTGAGCCACGTGCCTTCATGCATATACTTTTGTGACTCTTCATGTTTAGGATATGTATGTATACTTTAGTTTGTACATGACATACATATGCCTTGAAGTTTAAATCGTTTGGATGAATTTCATGTTTTTAATATTGAGCTTGATTGTCCATTTTCATGTTGATATGTTTCTCACAACACTTGTACACTCACTCTATCTATGTTTTCTCATGACTTAGTTTTCATGAGTACAAGTTATGCTATATGGATTTTGAGTGTTTTAGTGCCATGTGGTTTACATGTGTCTTCATGAAAATTTTTTTTTTTTTTTTTGGATCTCATGCTAGTTGATTCATATAACTAGTTATGATATTCTTCCTTGGTAGAGATTTCAAACATACTACATTTTCAAACCTATTTTTGAAACCCCTACCATCAAAAGGGTGGTTGGATGGGAGATCATGCTCATGTATGCTTTATAATGAAAATCATTTTTAAACTTGCACATGATTGGGTGGTAGGTTATATGAGATATACACTTGTATTTATTGTTGTTTCAATTGGTATCATTGAACTCTTTCAATTGGTATCAATGTGACATTTTTTTTTGTATACTCATATATGTTTGTATTTTATATATGTATGCATGCACTTCATATAGTATCAAATTTCAATTGATATCTATCTTTTACATACATATATAGATGATTTATTCGTGCTTCAAGATATCACAAATTTTGTTTATGCTTAGCTTGAACTTTTCAAATTGAAACAATGTTAAAGCAAATTTTCAATTGAGTTAATTTTCAATTGGTATCTTATTTCAAGCATATGCATATTTTCATTTGGTATTTCATAAAGGGGGAGAAAACTAGTATTTTATTTTTTTATTGGCATCTTATCTCTCATTTGATATTTTGTTTGGTATTCCACTCCCTTGCTTTATGATAGAAAATAAAGATTTCATTTGGCAAAGAAAATTGTTTCATTTGGTATCAAGATTTGTTTTTAAGGAAATTCAAATTAGTATTGTTTAATTCCAAAATTGGTATCTAGTTTGTTTGTTTACAATTGGTAGGTTATTTGTTTACTTACTAATTGGTATCAAGATTTTCATTTTATTTGTGTTTTCAATTGGTATATGTTCTCGTTTTTATTTCAATTGATTTGTTGTTTTTCAATTGGTATCAATATACACTCCATTGTCACATTTTTTTTTTGGTATCATATTTGATTTAACCTTTGCTTTGAACAAAAAGGGGGAGAAAAATTTATTGTTTTTGCTTTTATTTTTAACCCTTTTTGATGATTGACAAAAGGGGGAGAAGAATTTGAGTTTTATATGCATATTTGTGTTTGCATATAGTTAACATTTGATGAAAAGAAGCCTTGTTTATATGCATGTCTATGCATGTTTTATGTTTCATTTTTATTGGTATCAAGAGCATGTTTTGATATTGTTTTAAACACATATAAACATGTTGTTAAGAACATTCATTGCATATCTTATATGTTTTATTGTTATGCATGAGTTAAGGGGGAGCTTCTTTGAAGATTTACTTTAATCCATGCATATATAATTCCATGAGTTTTGTCATCATCAAAAAGGGGAGATTGTTGGCCCAAAGGCCTTCCACTCTAGTTTTGATGATGATTAACTCATGTAGTTATGTGTACTAATTATCTTGTGATGTTTAAGTTTCAGATCATTAATCAAGATATTAGTTGGTGAAAGCTTCCACACATCTTTCACATGTTGATTCAAGAGCCCGAGCGTCAAAGATCATACATTGCACTTGCTCGGTGAATCAAGAGTTTTTGGATCGAGCCGTCTTGGAGATTGCGCTCTAGCTTGGAGATTGCGCTCTACAAGAAGACTTAGGTATCCATAGTTTTAGTTTGGGTTTAGATCTTAATTGTAAAGATTAGAATAGTATGATAAGCTCAAGTTCACAACACACACCTTTCATGTTTTGATTTTCGGTTTTAGGTTTAACCGATCTTGGTTTTCATGAATAGATTTTTTATCAAAACAAGTTTACATGGTTTATGTATATTAGATTTGTTCTATATACATGCATGCTTCAATGGTTTAGACAAACTTTGTTTGATAATCTATTCCATATGTTTTATGTTTTGGTATTTACAACAAAACATATTTTTGGACTTAATGACAAAAATCATGATATATATATGTTTCTTGTATATTGAATTTCTATTCATATACAATATGCTTCAAAGTGTTTAAATATCATATTTTTGTATCATGGATGAGTTTAGACAATGTGTATTTTCTATTCAAAAATACAAGGTTTTAGAAATACGGTTTTTTGGTTTTTGGCAGAATTTCTATGACACAAAAATAGTCAAATATGTTTGAAATTTGTGTTAGGATTTTTAACACAAGTTTGTATTTCAATATAAAATGATAAAACTATTTTGTGGAATTTTAGAGATTTTGTGGGATTTATTATAATAATTTTTCCCCAGATTTCAGACTTGTTTTTGTCTGCCAGGCTTGGCCGGTCGACTGGTACGGTCGACCGCACCAAGAAGCCAGTCGACCGATCCGGTCGACCGACGTGCACGGATACGTGCACGCTGGCTGACTCTGTAGCCGGTCGACCGAAGCGGTCGACCGACAGAGAGCTGTTTGCTCTCAGGAATTCTCGGTCGACCGGGGCGGTCGACCGGTAGCCACAACGGATCAAAATTTGACCGTTGGGCGGTCGACCGTCCCGGTCGACCGGAAGGCTATTTCTGGCTAAATTTCTGTCAACGGCTATTTTCTGAAATTGCCTATAAATACCCCATTTGAAAGAGTTTTTCTCTAAGAATTTTTGGGCTAAAATTTTCTATCTCTCTGGTGTTTTTGCTGCAAGAAAAATAGGTTTTTTGGATTCAAAGTGAACAATCTTTTGTGTTTTTGATTAGGGTTTGAAAAACCAAAGAAAAGGGATTTTGGGAAAAGCTTTTGTTTGAACTTCTATATCTTGATTTCATTTGTTTCCTAAAGGTTTTCTTTGAGTTGTTGGTTTCATATCCCTTGGTTTTCTCCACACTTGAGCTAAAATCTACTATCTATATCTATAGGTTATTTGTGTGGAAGAAGAAGTTGTTTGTGGTTGTTGTTGTGACCACCAAGTTGTAACCCAATCTTTTCTAAGATTTGTGCTTTGGGTTGTATCCCTCTAGTTGAGAGGTGATCCTTGTATTGATTGGTGATTGGGAGTTTGTTGTATTGGTTTGAAAATTTGCCTTAAGAAGGAGGTTGTGATTGTTGGAGTTTGCCTCAGGGAGGAGGTTGTAAAGAGAGGAGTGTTGGGTACTCCTTGTAAAGGGTCCTAGGTGGACGAGCTAGTGAAAATCCTTCGTGTGTCGAAGGCGGGGATGTAGAGCTGGGTGCTCGAACCTCGATAACATATCTTTGTGTTTGCGCTTGATCCATTGGCTCTCTCTCTACTCTCTCTTTACTTTGTGCCTTGCATTTATTTACATTGCTCATTCATATTTGCTTGGCTTGGTTGTGTGCATCACTTGTTGATAGCACTTGAGTGTATTTTGCATTAAGTTTTTAAATTCCGCATTTAGTTCATAGATTAGCATTGTCACCTATTCACCCCCCTCTAGGTGACTTTTCAAAAGGGTAGTATGGTTACAGGTCAGGTGGAGACTTCTAATTCTTCAGATGACGGTTGCATAAAGGTCTGGCAGGTGAAGGTCGGACAAGGAGGTGAAAGATTTTTGCAAGCTTCTGCAAAGAAGAGATCATTGGAAGGTGCTGCTACCTGCAACTTAGAGGGTGAACACAACATTCTGGACAAGAAGAAGGGAAAATTCAGCACCAGTACTCAGTTCAAAGAAGGTCTTCTTGATTGTGTTCACGTAAGCATTTGGGGACCTGCTAAGACTGCATCGCTTGGAGATGGTACTTTATCTCTTTTATTGATAATTTACCTAGGAATTTTTGGATATATCCCATGAAACAAAAGTATGAAGCCCTAGATATGTTGGTGAAGTGGAAAGGGAGAATGGAGAAGCAGACAGGTAGGAAGATTAAGGAGCAACAGATTGGTAATGTTGAAAGATACATGAACCAATTACTACGATTTGGCCAGAACACTGGTATTGGTACTTGAAAAACACGTAGAGGGGGGGTGCAAGGTGTTTAATGTTAATCTAATGATCTTTTTAAACAACTAAGTATAAATGATGCAAGCGGTCACTCAAAACAAGAAATTGAAGCTGAATTCCCCGTGAAGAGCTCTAGAACTTCTCCTCTTTGATTCCTCTAGATTATGAGTTGAGACGCGTAATTGCTTTCTTGTTGAAATGAGTTAAGACCGAAATACAAGTAAATGAAATGAGTGCAATAATGAAGTGTAAGCAAGTGGTATCACAAGATAGAAATGTAAAGCAATGAAAAGCAATAAGGAAACCAATCGCAAACACAAGTAATTTGTTTCGAGGTTCAAGCCACTGCTCTCTACGTCCCCGCCTTCACCACTATGAAGGATTTTCACTAAATCCACAAAGGAAATTTTCACACCGGAAACTTTACACCCAAGGGGATTACAATTGGTCTATATAAGACCGGAGTACCCAACTCCAACCAATCCAACCTCTACACAAGAGGGATCTCAACACAAGGAATACAAGTCACTTGGTAATCAAAAAATCACAAACTCTCTCTTATAACTTCTTATAGAGTAGAGATGATTTTTGGCTCAAGAAGTGAAGTGAGAAAAATTTCAGTTGTAAAGAAGTAAAAAGAACTTGTAAACCAACTGAAAACTTTTGCAAATGAAAGAACTTTGAAAAGCAATGCAAGTAAACTTTCTTCTCTTTGAAAAACTTGAAACAATAGGAATTTTTTTCTTGTGCAAAACACATAACCAATGACCTCTATTTATAGGGAGTGAATTCATATCATCCATAATGAACACTAGGGTAGAGTTTAGCCACTAGGAATTCAAAAATAGGTGTAGGAAGCATTAAAATCAAAACAGATTTCAAGAAAGAGCCGTTGGGCACTTTTGACGGCTGTCGGTCAACCGGGCCGGTCGACCGGCAAGCCACATGGCAAAAGAGCTATTGGCTTCGGTCGACCGGCCCGGTCGACCGCAGGCTAAACAAGAGAATTTTTGAACTGTCGGTCGACCGGGCTGGTTGACCAACAAAACCCGAGACTAAGAGTCTTGCAGTCGGTCGACCGGTCGGTCGACTGGCCCGGTTGAGCGGCAGACGTGCACAGACGTGCACGCCCAAAGCCACAAGGCCTGCTCGACTAGACGGTCGACTGATCTGGCCTAAAATAAGTCCGGTCGACTGCTTGGTCGACCGTAAAGCCTGAAACAGAATTTTAAAGAAGGAATTTTGAATTTTGAATAATTTTTGAAATATTTTTAAATAGTTTGAAGTTTAAGTAGCATACTATAGAGGATGAAATACATGTTTTAAACTAGACATAAAAATTTGAAATATTTTGAGACATGTATATTAATCAATCATGCACCTAAACCAAATAACAAAAAAAACTTGTATTTTGAAAAGTGAATATGTGTGTATGTGTTTTCTTGAGCACAACTTATCATATCTCACTCTTTAACAAACTTCTTCTTACAATGGTTCTAGGTGACTAGAAAATCTTCAATTTTAGGCTTCTCCATATGCATTGTTGAATAACTTGAATCCTTGATCCCGAAAACTTGAGTCAAAACCACCTTCCTTTAGGGAAGAAAATATCTTGAATCCATAGAACCCTGAAACAAACTTAAATACTAAAATATGATTAGTACAAATAACTATATATATTTTGTAATCATCAAAACACTAAAATCGGGTGATTGTAACCTTGGGCCAACAATCTCCCCCTTTTTGATGATGACAAAACATATGAGTTATTTAACAAAAAAATGGGAAAAGGAGCTTGGAGGCTCCCTCTCAAATCATGCTATATATATGAATGGATCTATATGAATGGCTATATACATGAATGAATTGTATGGGAAAGAAAACATCAAGAATAACTCAAAACAATCAAAAAATAACTCAAAACAATAAACTAATAACTAACTTTTTCTCCCCCTTTTTGTCATGCATCAAAAAGGTAAAAAAATATTGTTTTTTTTAAAAAAATTTTCATGAATCCATAACACAAACATTCAATTCACCACAAATGAAAGAAAATCTATTATAGTCTAGTGGTTTTGTAAAAATATCGGCAAGTTGAAAATCGATAGAAAAATAATCAATGTCAATATCACCTTTCTCATAATGATCTCTAAGAAAGTGATATCGAATGTCAATGTGCTTAGTCTTATTATGTTGATTTGCATTTGTAGTCATATGAATAGTACTAGTATTATCACAAAAATATTTTAATATGGTCATAATGCAAATCATATTCAAGGAGAGTATGTTTCATCTAAAGGACTTGTGCACAACAAGCCCCCGCCGCAACATACTCCGCCTCGAAAGTTGAGAGGACTACCGAATTTTATTTCTTGGAAGACCATGAAATAAGACAATTACCGAGAAATTAACATGTTCCACTTGTACTCTTCCTGTCCACTCTACAACCCGCATAGTCGGCATCCGAAAAACTCGTCATGGAAAATTATCCGGTCTTCGGATACCACAAACCCATTTCAATTATGCCCTTAAGGTATCTAATAATGCGTTTTACTGCAGTCAAATGGGACTCTTTAGGACACGATTGAAATCGAGCATAAAGACATACACAAAACATAATGTCCGGCCTACTAGCCGTTAAATATAACAAACTACCAATCATGCTACGATAGAGTTTAATGTCTACATTTATACCTTATTCATCCTTGTCAAGCTTTGTGGTGGTAGCCATGGGAGTTTTGCTTGTCTTAGCCCCTTCAAGCCCAAATTTCTTGATAAGTTCCTTCGCGTACTTGGCTTGATTGATGAAAATCCTATCCTTCCTTTGCTTGATTTAGAGACCAAGGAAATAGTTAAGCTCGCCCATCATAGACATCTCAAATTCCTCCTTCATGCATGATTCAAAAGCTTTGCAAGAATTTTCATTAGTAGTACCAAATATGATATCATCAACATATATTTGAACTATAAGAATATCATTTTCAATATGTTTGGTAAACAAAGTAATATCTATTTTTCCTTTAGTAAAACCATTTGAAATAAGAAATGAATAAAGTCGTTCATACCAAGCCCTAGGGGCTTATTTTAAACCATAAAGAGCTTTGTCTAGTTTGAAAACAAATTCCGGATGTGTAGGATCAATAAACCCGGGGGGTTGTTCAACATACACTTCTTCTTCAATAAATCCATTTAAGAAAGCACTTTTTATGTCCATTTGAAAAAGTTTAAAATCTTTATATGAAGCAAATGTAAGTGTCATCCGTATGGCTTCAAGCCGTGCTACGGGTGCAAAAGTTTCCTCAAAATCGATACCTTCGACTTGAGTGTAAACTTGGGCCACTAACCTAGATTTATTCCTAACAACATTACCTGACTCATCCAACTAATTCTTAAAAATTCATTTAGTACCAATTGTTGGTCTATCATGGGGCATAGGAATAAGATGCCAAACTTTGTTGCGCTCGAATTGATTGAGCTCCTCTTACATGGCAAGCAACCAATATGAGTCGCCCTCGGCTTCGAGGATGTTCTTTGGTTCAAAATGAGAAATAAATGCATAGTGCCTACAAAGATCATGAAGTTTAGAACGAGTAGTTACCCCTTTAGATACTTCACCTATAATAAGATCCTTGAGATGATGTGGAGTGAATCTCCAATCTTTTGGAAATGGTTATGTTGTCTCCACTTCAACTTCTTGAACTTCATTTCCTCATCAACCTTTGACTTGTCTTCAAGAGTAGGTGAGTCCTTCAAAGTAATCCTCTTCATGTCTTCATTTAGAGAATCTATTTCTACAACATTCTCAACAAACACATTAGATTCCTCAAATACATGTATAGATTCTTCAATAGTCAAAGATGATTTATTGAAGACTCTATAAGCTTTACTAGTGTTAGAGTAATTAACAAAAATTGCTTCATATGATTTTGCATCAAATTTACCTAAATTATCTTTAGTATTTAAAACAAAATATTTACAACCAAAAACTTTAAAGTATGAAAATTTTTTGATTTTCTTGAATAATAAATCTCAAAAGATGTTTTAGAAGTGTTTTTGCATAAGAAAATCCTATTTGATATGTAGCAAGAAGTGTTTACGGCCTCGGCCCAAGGTATTGAGGGAGATTGTACTGATTTATCATTGTCCTAGCCATCTCTTGTAATGTACGATTTTTCCTCTCAACAACTCCATTTTGTTATGGAGTTCTAGGACAAGATAGTTCATGCTTAATTTCATGTTCTTCGCAAAAAGTGGTAAAGGGTTGGTTATTGAATTCACCACCTCTATCACTTCTTATTCTTAAAATAGAAGAATCTTTTTTCCTTTTCAACTCTTTTCTTAAAGGCTTGAAAGTGTGAAAAGGCTTGATTTTTATGTTCTAAAAAAAAACTCAAGTAAAACGAGAGAAATCATCAACTAAAACGAGAGCAAAACTATTCCCACTTAGACTTTTGGTTTTTGTAGGACCAAACAAATCCATATGGATCAACTCCAAAGGTCGTGATATCATGATATCCTTGATTGATTTGAAAGAGAACTTGGTTTGTTTTTCAAGTTGGCACGCATCACAAATACGGTCCTTTTCAAATTTCAAGTAAGGAATACCTTTCACCATTTCCTTGTTGTTTAATCTAGATAGATGGTCAAAAGAAATGTGGCCTAATCTCCTATGCCACAACCACGAGTCATTATCGAGGGCATTCAAATAAGTAGCATTGCATAGCATATTAGACATATCAATCATGTATACATTGTTTTCACGAAATCTGAAAAATATACATGCATTGGATTGTCTATCAATTACACTACATGTTAGGTCATCAAAAAAAACATTAAAATCTTTATCACAAAGTTGACTAACACTCAAGAGATTATACTTGAGGCCATCAACTAAAACAACATTTTCTATTAAAGGAGATGTACCAAGTTTTACATTACCATTATCAATGATTTTTCCTTTAGCGTCATCTCCGAAGGTGACGGTGCCACCTTCATGATACCTTGATAGGGTTGCAAAGTTGTTGATATCCCAAGTCATGTGCCTTGAGCAACCACTATCAAGATACCACCGCTCCCTACGTCGTTGGTCTTTGGAATGTACCTACATCATTTAACAAAATCGTTAACTAAACTTTCTTGGGTCCTTGAATGTTAGTATTCCGAACCCAAACATGATTATGTGATGCATTTATCCTATCATAGCAAAATTTAACTAAATGACCCTTTCGGCCACAATATGTGCATGCATAAACTTTACCATACATGAATACATGATGAGTGTGTAAAGTGTGGACATGTTTAAGGTGTTTAGCATGATGTAATGATTGTGATTTATGAACATGAGTATGTGTAGCATGTGATTGATTCTTTGGGATATGTTTCTTAGGAAACATAGCCTCTTGTCTAGTTTTATCAAATTCACATTTCTTTAAAACATCTCCTAATGAGTCAATTTTCTTCTTTAGCATGAAAATCTCATCTTTATCAACTAGTGAAAATTTACCTTTACAAGAAATTTTATAATTATCAAAATCCTTTTGTGTGGAAGCAAGTGTTGAAAATAAATCATCTTTTTCTTTTGAGAATGAAAACTTTGTGGTTAAGTGATTCATTTTCCTTTTTCATTTTTAAGCATTTCTTTTTGAGAAAATCATAGTTATGAGATAGTTCTTCAAAAGCTTCTCCTAAGTCATCTATAGATAATTCACAATCTTCAATGGCGGGAGTTACCTTACTTGTGCTTTCATTAGCCATGAAGCACATGTTGGCGGTGTCGACTTCCTCATCGGATTCACTCTCCAAATCCCAGGTAGCCTTTAAAGCCTTCTTTTTGTACGGCTTCTTGAAAGTGGAGGGTTTACCATTGTTCTCCAGACATTCAGCAACTATATGTCCCGGTTTTCGGCAATTGAAGCAAATGATTTTCTTCTCTTCTTTACCTTACCATCTTCTTCTATTTTAGAATTTGGCCTTATTGTACATTCTCCGAACGTTCTTCACAAGAAAAGAAAGATCTTCATCATCCTCTTCATCATCATCTTCGTCGGAGTAGGTGGAAGAGCTTTTGAAAGCTATTGCTTTCTTCTTTGGAGGAGCCATCTCTTCTCTTGCTTTTCTTTCCATCTCATGGGTCTTGAGATTCCCAATGAGACCAATGAGCTCCATTTCTTCCTTGTCATTGAGCTCCTTCAAAGTTGTGGCTTTGACTTCCCAAGATGGAGGGAGTGCACGGATGATCTTCCTTACTTTTTGGTCATTGTCAATCCCGTCATCTAAAGAAGAAAGATCATTAGTAATCCTTGTAAATTTTGTAACCATATCATCTATGGTTTCATTCTCTTGCATGAAAAAGTTTTCATATTGGGAACGAAGAAGGTCAATTTTGGCCCTCTTTACTTGTGAAGTTCCCTCATGAGTGACTAATAAGTGAGTCCAAATCTCATAAATGGATTTGCAATGAATGACTCTAGCAATATCATCGTCATTAAGAGCTTGAAGTAAGGTATATTGTGCCCAGCATTAGCGTCAAACTCTTTCGTGGCAATGTTGGACCAAGTGTCCTCATCACCAAGGGGTGCGCTAAATGGTTTAGTCACCGCCTTTGCAACCCGGCTCCCTAAGGATTGCAAAAACACGGTCATCTTAACCTTCCATATAGGAAAGTTAAGGCCATCAAACTTGGGTGGGGTCTTAATTCCTTCGGCCATTTTTACTAAGTGTATGAGGATGAAATATGAATAAAGTGATTAGCAATATAGGATCTCTCTAAGGATGTTAAGCTAAGAACCTAGAGACCAAAGATCTGATACCAATTGAAAAACACCTAGAGTGGGGTGAATAGGTGTTAATGCTAATCTAATGATTTTTTTAAACAACTAAGTATAAATAATGCAAGCGGTCACTCAAAACAAGAAATTGAAGCCGAATTCCCCGTGAAGGGCTCTAGAACTTCTCCTTTTTGAATCCTCTAGATTATGAGTTGAAGCGCGTAATTGCTTTCTTGTTGAAATGAGTTAAGATCGAAAATGCAAGTAAATGAAATGAGTGCAATAATGAAGTGCGAGCAAGTGATATCACAAGATAGAAATGTAAAGCAATGAAAAGCAATAAGGAAACAATCGCAAACACAAGTAATTTATTTCGATGTTCGAGCCACTGCTCTACGTCCCCGCCTTCACCACTATGAAGGATTTCCACTAAATCCACAAAAGAAATTTTCACACCGAAATCTTTACACCCAAGGGGATTACAATTGGTCTACACAAGACCGAGTATCCAACTCTAACTAATACAACCTCTATACATGAGGGATCTCAACACAAGGGATACAAGTCACTTGGTGATCAAAAGACCACAAACTCTCTCTTACAACTTCTTATAGAGTGGAGATGATTTCTGGCTCAAGAAGTAAAGTGAGAAAAATTTCAGTTGTAAAGAAGTAAAAAGAACTTGTAAACCAACTGAAAACTTTTGCAAATGAAAGAACTTTGAAAAGTAATGCAAGTAAACTTTCTTCTCTTTTGAAAAACTTGAAACAATAGGAATTTTTTTTTCTTGTGCAAAACACATAACCAATGACCTCTATTTATAGGGAGTGAATTCATATCATCCATAATGAATACTAGGTCATCAGGGTAGAGTTTAGCCACTAGGAATTCAGAAATAGGTGTAGGAAGCATTAAAATCAAAACAGATTTCAAGAAAGAGCTGTTGGGCACTTTTGACGGTTGTCAGTCGATCGGGCCGGTCGACCGGCAAGCCACATTGCAAGAGCCGTAGGCTTCGGTCGACCGGTCCGGTCGACCGCAGGCTAAACAAGAGAAAATTTTGAACTATCGGTCGACTGACAAAACCCGAGACTAAGGGTCTTGTAGTCGGTCGACCGCAAGGTTTGTCGGTCGACTGGCCCGATCAACCGGCAAACATGCACAGACGTGCACACCCAAAGCCATAAGGCCCGGTCGACCAGACGGTCGATCGATCTGGCCTGAAATTAGTCCGGTCGACCGCCCGGTCGACCGTAAGGCTTGAAACAGAATTTTAAAGAAGGAAATTTGAATTTTGAATAATTTTTGAAATATTTTTAAATGGTTTGAAGTTTAAGTAGCATGCTATAGAGGATGAAATACATGTTTTAAATTAGATATAAAAATTTAAAATATTTTGAGACATGTACATCAATCAATCATGTACCTAAACCAAATAACCAAAAAAAACTTCTATTTTAAAAAGTGAATATGTATGTGTGTGTGTTTTTTTCTTGAGCACAACTTATCATATCCCACTCTTTAACAAACTACTTCTTACAATGGTTCTAGGTGACTACAAGATCTTCAATTTTAGGCTTCTCCATATGCATTGTTGAATAACTTGAATCCTTGATCCCGAATTGAGTCAACTTGAGTCAAAATCACCTTCCTTTAGGGAAGAAAACATCTTGAATCCATAGAACCCTGAAACAAACTTAAATACTAAAATATGATTAGTACAAATAACTATATATGTTTTGTAATCATCAAAACTATAAAACCAGGTGATTGTAACCTTGGGCCAACAGTATTCACTTCACAGAAGGTATACATTGGTTGGCTAAGGAAGTAAACCGTTCCTTACTGGAGAAGGTTCGGTGGTTGTCGTCTAATGCAAGATTAGACAAATTATTTTGGGCTGAGGCAATTGTATATGCTAGCCATCTCATAAATGGATCGACTGCGATAAGGGGTAAAACTTCATTGAAAATTTGGTCTGGGAAAGTTGCTCAAGATCATGGTTTGCTGCGGGAATTTGAAAGTCCGACCTACTTCAGTACCAAAGATGGTAAGGTGAATCCGCGAGCAAAAAAGTTTGTGTTCTTGGGTGTCAAGAGAAATATAAAAGGTTACAGGTCATAGGACCTCGAAAATAAGAAGATCGTAATGAGTCAGCATGTCACATTTGATGAGACTTCAGGATTGAAGTCTACCGTCTCTCAGCAGGTGGAGAGAATGAAGGCCAAGGAAGTATCGCAGCGGGTGGAGGTTGATGCTACTCCACCATCTCCAGTTGGTTCAGTATCAGTGAAAACTTTACCGGATTTGACACTAGGTGAAGATCATGTAGCAGGGTTGATACTGAATAGGTTGAAGACATTGATGAGAATGTCGAATTGTTTGCAGCCATTGGAACCAAGGTCAAACCACGCACGTGGATGACGAAGCATGAATCTCAAACTTGTGACTGCGACAAGCTCAAGTTGAAGGCCGTTGTTCTTCATAACGGTAGTGAGGAAGTTCATATGACTCAGTCAGATAGGTTCGCTGCTGAAGATTCAGGTACAAGTGCTTGAGCTTAATAGAGCTCATTTGAATGAACTACGGTTGGCTTGATCCTTTGGGTAAGGTACGTAGGCAGCCATAAAGGCGCAACCACATTTGATGATGCAACCCGTATGAAGCTGCATGGTGTATTTGGTTTCTCGAGAAGCTAATTGGGACTTCACGTAGAGGTGGAGAGTTGGACTTTACGTAGAGGTGAAGCATTGTGATTTCGATGAATAGTTGATCTTCTAGTGAGAAAATGGTTAAGCTTGCATAGGAGGGGTGTGCATCCAGTTTATTAAAGCCAATGATGGTGTTCAGTGTGCTCTACTCAGACTTGGTTAGACAAGTAGACTGGAGAGAGCCAGTCAATTGGAGAGTCAGTGTTGGCTCATGATAAGTTCTTCGTAAGGTCATGAAGTTGCTGAGTGAGAGACACGTTTGTTAGTCGGCTCATATGGTAGTTCTCCTAAAGTGAAGTGATGGGAACGCATGTATGGCGCATTCCAGTTGGATGAGCTAAAGGTTCCAAGCCGAGATCGTGTGTCGATTTCATCCGGAGCGCTCAAGCCGAGATCGTGTGTCGATTTCGCCAGGTGATAGACTGGAGTTCGTTGAAGATCGGCTCAGATTTGAAAAATCTTCATCGAGGTGGAGAATTGTAGGGAGAGAGGAGATAGAGGAGACATCGAAAGATAGTACAGAAATTGGAAATCAAAAGAAGGAAAAACGGCGCATGCAGCAGGCTAAAACAGTGCACGGTCAACAGCCCAATCGACCGATGCAAGGATCCGATCGACCGCTCGGTCGACCGGTGTACACGAGGTGCACAGATGCAGAATGATCGACCGCCCGGTCCACCGTTGTAGAGAAGCGGTCGACCGCCCGGTCGACCGACTGAAAGGAGCCAAGTCTCGGTTGGAGACGGTCGACTGGCCGATCGACTGACAAATGCGTTTTTGGCTTTCCTTTTGGGATTCAGATTCTTTTCTGTTTGGGATCGAATCCAGCTGGGGTTTCCTAAAACCCAAAGACTCTGTGGTTATAAATAAGGGCTAGAGCTCTCATGTATAGTATCCCACTGAAAATCTCCATTGGAAATTCCTTGAAGAAGGAATAAGTTGTAATTGATTGTTGAATCAATAAAAGCTCTCTCTCCCTTGTCCCGAAGACGTAGGCACGTTGCCGAACCTCGTTAAATATTGTGTTGATTGCTTTTCTCTATTGTTTCTCTATTCCTGTCGTGTTGGGTACGTCTCCAGCTGCATCTGTCTCCGCCTGGTTCGTGAATTCCTCAGAAGGGTTGTTGTCCTGCGCGCAACAATTGTTGGGATTTGGGTCGAACAAATAGTCCCACATCGGCTAGACGTGGGGATGGTCTTGGGTATATAAGGATTTGGGCAACTCCACCTAAAAGGCTAGTCTTTTGAGATGGTGTCTCGAGTCCAACAAGTGGTATCAGAGCCATGCGCCGAGCTTAGTCGTATGTGTGGGTGATGTTCGACGATGTAGATCCCCAATGGCGCAAAGGCGCAATGGGCCTGCCACCCCAATGGTGCAAAAAGGCGCAATAGACTCCGTGAAGCTAATGTTGGGTTCTCGAGAAATTTGGCAGTGGTGCTCCTTTGCAATGGGCGCATGTCTGTCATGCGGTCAATCACGCGGTGTAGAGGAGTGACCGACTGCAGTTGGTATTCACATAAGGCGTGCCGCCACCTCACGCAGTGAAGAGTTGGATCTCGATGGAGCATTTGATCTTCCAGTGTAAAGATAACTGAGCTTGCAGGGAGACTCTTTGTTCGAGGGGGGATTATTGGGATTTGGGTCGAACAAATAGTCCCACATCGGTTAGACGTGGGGATGATCTTGCGTATATAAGGATTTGGGCAACTCCACCTAAAAGGCTAGTGTTTTGGGATGATGCCTGAGTCCAACAGAAAGGAGCAAGATGGAGACTGTCCTTCCTTTTGTCCCCTTCCCACCAAAGCTTCAGAACCGGATGTTACAAACTCCTCGATCGCTAAGTCGACTGTGTCCCCTTGGGAGAAAATGTTGATGCACTGTTATGAATTTGAGACAATAAAAAGATTTTCATTGTCAGATTATATCATCTGCTCTACTCCACGGAGGGATGTAATATAGTGATTGAGCTCATTTGGAAAGCCTTCTATTCCTATTAAGGTAAAAGCGTTCCTTCGGTTTGCATGCAGGAATGCTATCCTTACAAAGGATAACCTAGTCAGGAGGCAGTGGCAAGGGCCGAACAGTTGTGTGTCCTTTGTAATAGGGCAATAGAGACAGTTAATCACGTCCTTCTCCTCTCTTTCCCCTTAGCTAACCAGGTTTTGGATCATTTCTTGCATCTACTGGCAGTTAGCTCTAGACTGGCAGTCATGCAGGACCCCTTCTCGGGTTAGCCACATCTTCTTGTACCTAAGAGGGATCCTTGGATTTGGGTTTTGGTTGAAACAGTCAATGCAACATCGCAATGGGCTTTGAATCATTGTATTTTAAGTTTCCTTTTAGACATGTCTCCTACTAGATGCTGTCAGGATCCAGAGCCAACACCCTTTTCCTAGATGTCGCGGTTTCAGATGCGTCAACTAATGACGATGGCCGTGATGACCTAGCGATGGACGTCTCTAACACGGAGGAGTGATCTCGTTCGTCCTATTGGATGCCTGCCTTCTACTTTTGGTTTTACCATTGACAACTGCTATTTCAGCCACTATATGTGTATTGTTGTGAGGAGAAAGCCCTTTTTCCTTTTAGTTGCTTTTTTACATTGTATTGTTATATTATTTGTTTCATTAACTACTTTTTAATGACACACGCGGGGTTCCTAACCGTTTTGCTTTAAAAAAACATTTATTTATATGTTTTTCTTATTCATATTTGGGCTTTACGAAATTCATACCCATAATTTCCCTTATGTGCCTGCCTTGGTTTTGCATGTTGAGGCTAACATATGCTCGCACAATAAACTCTCTGTTAGATATGATTTAATTACACCAATTAAATTAGACACATATTTAACAACCAAAATTAAAGTTCATTTAATTTCAAGTTCTTTTAACTCCGTGAGAAGTCAAAGTATGACAGTAAAGCCAATAAATTTGACTTGCAAATTTATCACGCAAACTAGTATAAATTGGAAAGTGACTCAGCATTCTAAGCATCCAACTTCAGAAAATATTTCTTTTCTCTAAATTTTCTTTCTGATTTATGGGCATCTAGAAAAATGGTCTAAGTACTTGGTTTCTGTTGATCAGTTCAAGATCGCTGGGAAATAGGATTGAGTACAACCTAAGTTGAATCTCGGAGATAGTGCCGATGTAATCCCTTGCACGTGTGGGAGGCATTGAAGGTACATGCGCCACATAGCTAGATTTGATTAGTGCAAGGGTTATTTGAAAAATTTTCAACAATTTGAAGACTTGTCTACTCCTATGGTAGCATTCACTTCTCTTGCAATCGTACCTGCTGAGACTATTAGTTTTAATGGAAAAAATCTTGATCACTGGGACAAAAAATGTACTTCTTTTATTCAACAGCTTAAAAATCGATTAGGTGCTTACTGATTCTTGCCCTACTATACCACTAAGTCCTGACGCCTCATCTAAAGACATGGAACAAGTGAGTTATGAAAGAAAGAAGTGGATAGATGATGACTATTTGTGTCATTATAATATTTTAAACTCACCGACTGATCGACTTTATGATCAATTTTCTAAGAAGACGCAAAATTCAACAGATTTATGAAATTCATCAAGTTGTAATACATATGATTTTGATAATGTAATTAACCTATAAATTAAGCTACTAACAAGTTGGATTAGTAGTATTGTCTTATTTCAGGATAAGACATTTATAGGAAGTTGGATAGATTTGTGCTACCAATGTCATATAGATATGGAGGATGGAAGGAATTATGTGATGCTTCACAAATTTCTAATTCAAGCTATCAAAGAGCTATTAGGAGCAAAACACATCAAGCTCCACATGATCAAACTATTACAAGATACGTCAAGCTATAAAAGAGGAAGAAGGAGCCAAAGATATATTAAGCTACAAAATTCTTCAATAGAAGTAATGTAAGTAATCATATATTAATTTTATTATCAAACATATATTTGACACATAGTAGGATTTTTTTATTTTAGTTTCAAGGCAGAATCACCATTCTACCACCTGAATCTGATCCTACCATCTCTGTCAGAAACTATCATCAGAAAATATTTTCTGTTTGACATGTATTCAATTTCCTTGCTTCTATCCATATTTTGGTCATCAAGTATATCTCGTGGTCTCTTCTATCTTGTATCACATGTAGAGTACCTCTCTTGTCCACCATTATTTAAGTTTTATTCTTTCATACAAGTGGATTGTACTTCTTTATTGTGACCCACTTGGGTTATACTTGATTGTTGTCACTTTCACATTTTGTTCCCTACTACATTGAGTTGTCTCTTTACAAACATTATATAATCAAGTGGGTTATCCTCTCTTGCAACTTGCAGCTGTTATACATTTTTTGTTGTGACCAAATGTCACTTTCTCTTTTTGACTAAACAAAAAGGGCTTCAACAGTACACCATTACCCATCATTTCCTATAACTACTTGGGTCTATTAAAGTGACCGTTGGCTATATTTTGGAGAGAAAAATTTTCTTATATTCTCTCTCTCCAGCTTCAATGAGACCTTTTTCTTCTTTTCTTTTCTAGCGGCAACAATCACATTTATTGCTGGATCTTTGTATAGCAACAAGATCTCACCTTCAAGCAGCATTCAATGCTCTAACGGGCAGAATTTTTTTGACTCTCTAACGGCTTAATCCGTACTCTCTTGTTGCCTTGCTCTTTAAAAATAAAGATGTTCATTCAAATAAAAAGCAGGAAGTGAGAGGAACTAGTGAGAAAAATATTCAATAGACATTTATCCCTCACTAAAACTCAAACTTTCAAATCTCTCAAAGTCCAAAAATGAGTTTTTGTGCCAATCATCCTTATTCAATTTTTCAACAACTCCTCAAGCCAAAGAAGTGTCAAGCATTCAATTGATCATTCAAGAGATATTCTACACTACATCCTTTTTTCTATTTAAGAGAATCTTGATTCTATCTCTTCTATTTATTTTTGATTCTCTTTATTGTAAATATTTTGATTGTGCCAATTTATTGTTGATAGTAACTACAACTATTTTGATTACACAGTCTCCAATTGTATATTCTATTTTGATTTAGTCTGTGTGCTTATATTGATTCTCATTATTGTGTTAGAGAACAAATTCTATTGTGATCTTTATTGTAGTGTGAAGGAAGAGGGTTATGAAAAATTCAAGATCGGGTAGTATCTTGCTGGTTGGAAAATCCAAAATCGAGAATATTTTGGTGGTTGTAAATCCAAAATTGGTTAACATCTTGGTGGGTTGAAAATCTAAGCTTAAGGAAGAGTTTTGGTGGTTATAACCCCTACTTCAAGGAGAAACTTTTTAGTAGATTTGTAAATCCTAGGGAGGAGACCTCTAGGTGGCGGATGTAGGGGAGCTTCCCGAATCACCCTAAAATTGCTTGCCTTCTGTCTTGATTACCATTATGTTTTATTTGCTATGCTTATACTTCTATATTGTTGTTTTCTGCACTTTGTTGTTTTTACCACTCATCCTACCTGCTCTCTGTTGATTCTACCACCCATCCTATCATCTGACTGGGTGATCCTACCAGTCTGCATTATTTTTCTATTTTACATCATAACTTGCATATTTAATTTTTAATCACCCTTGACCCTATTCACCCCCTCTAGGGTCCAACAATTGGTATCAGAGTTTGGTACCCATTTAAATAGGTTTTATATCCTAGAATTAAAGATCCGTGGAAAATTTAATTGAAAATGATTATCCTATTAATTTTCCTCCTATTTTTCATGATTTTTCATATGATCATTAGAGGATTAGAATTAAATTTGATATTCAATCTATCTATTTTGAACTTTGGGACATTATAGAATTTGGTTATAATGTTAGTTCCAAACTGAGAAAAGAATGAAACAAATTTGAAGAGAGACAAAGTGTTATGAATAAAATTGTTTTGGATATCTTGATTACTTTTCTTGGTGAAAGTCTTTCTGACAATTTTACTTCTTGTGAGCGTGCTTATGAATTATGAAAAATTATTGAAGCTTTACGAGAAGAGAAAAGGAGGGATCAAATTGTAATGAACACTTGTGAAGACAATAAATTATCATGTACTTCACCGGGCTCCAATTCAATAGAATGTTTTGTCTCCGTAATTGATAAAGATAAAATGGGTAATTCTTCTCTTGAGTCAAATGATATATTTTTTTTTTGGGAAAAATGATCTCATTCATAACAAATTGGTTGACACTACTTATGATATTATTCATGACCAATCTCTTAATGATTTGATTGATATATCTCATGATATTATTAATGAATATAAGAAACTATTATCTAAGCATAAAGAATTGAAAAAAGAAAATGATATGCTTAGATTGGAAAATATTAGATTAAGAAATAAAAATAAGTCTCCTTGTGCTAAATATGATTTGTCTTCATGTTCTTATGATTCTCATTGGTTTAATATTGATGGCTTGGTGAATGAGATTGAAACTATAATTTTAAAAAATAATATTTTGATTGATTCTTTTAAAAAGAAAGCATGTAAAGATTTTTTTTTGTAATAAAATTAATGATTTTTCTTCTCATGTCAAAGAAGCAAACTTGAGTTTCACAAACTCAAATATATGTTTCATGGCAAATGAGGATGAGGTAACTATTGATGATTGGGCAATTTAGAAGATATTGAGAAGCTTACATTGATATTGTTAATGAATACAAAAGCTTGCAAAAATATTCATTTCTTTGAAAAAAAACGTTCATCTTGTCTATCTATTTATGAAAATATTTTGAAGGAGAAAAATGAGTTGCATCCTAAAGTTATTGAGTTTCAAACAGAGAATAATGGTTTAAAGATCAAATTGAAAAGTTTTATTGATATTGCATTCACTTCTGTGTAGAACCTGCGGCAGGATAGGTTCAAGTTCTGGTGGGATGTCATACTACCAGTCAGGGATTGGCAGGATGGGTCCAGATACTGGCAGGATGCCATCCTACCAGAATAGAAAATCTGATTTTTATTCTCATAATTTAAATAATAACAAATATAATATTATTATGCTCTCTCTTTTATTAAGTGGGTAATAAACTTACTACTAACGTTAAAAGACCCAAAAGATAATGGGTATCAAAATGCGCATCCCAAAATTATTTTGTAGGTGTGCAACCTCTTCCAATGTAGAATTAAGTGGTATCTTGATAGTGGTTCCTCAAGACATATGGCGAGAGATCTGAATCTATTTTCAATTCTGTCAAAAAGTGAAGGTGAATAGTTCACCTTGAAGAGAACTATTATTGGTATATTTTATTCTATCTTTCTACATGAATTTGATTGAGTTAAAATGATTTGAATTTTGATATGATTTTCTTTTATACAATATTCTTAAAAATTCTGTATGGTTTTAATTGTCATACTTGTTTAGATTTTGATGATTTTATTGAAAAAACACCTAGAGGTGGGGGTGAATAGGTGTAAGTGCTAATCTAGGAACTAAATGCGAAACTAAGTGCGGAAGCTAATGCAAATCTTGCACAAACTTAATACAACACAACAAGTGTAGCCGAATTCCCCGTGAAGAGCTCTGGACTAACTCCTCTTGATTCCCCTTGAATGGGTTGAGGTGCTATGTGAAGCTCTTGTTGATTAAGTATAAGTTAGGCACACACACAATCAAGCCAAGCATATAAGGATGAATAGCGATATGAAATAATGCAAGGCACAATGCAAGTAAATAGATATGATATGACAATATGAGTTATGCTCAACACAAGCAAATATGATATGAATGAAGTATGATGCTTTGCACAAATAAATGAGAGAGAGAGTTGAGAGATATTGGATCAAACGCAAACACACGGATATGTTTAGAGGTTCGAGCCCCTAGCTCTATATCCCCGCCTACACCACCGTGTAGGATTTCCAATCCACTATCTCCTACCGAGGGAACCTCTCCCGAAGAGGATTTGTTACAACTCTAGGAGTACCAAACTCCTCTCTCAAACAACCACCTCACAACCGAGGGGTAGGCCCGTAACTAATACAACCACAACACCTCTACCGAAGAGGGTTTACAACCAAACTCCACCTCTCACTAGAGGGAGCAAACCAACAACCCAATTACACAACCTCAACCTCTACCAAAGAGGGAGCAACCAAGAAATCAAGGGTTTACAATAGGTGGTCTCTTTCAACCACAAACCTCTTTCCTTTTACTTTTTCCACAAAACAAGATCCTAAATAGATTAGGATAGAAGATATAGCTCAAGTGTGGAAATCAAGGTGTTTTTGGAAACAAGCAACAAAGAAAATACTTGGGAAAACTCTTGTAAAAGATAGAGAATGAAAACCAATACAAATATCCCAAATTCCTATTTTCTTTGATTTTTCAAAACCCAAAACAAGAGAGATGAAATCTTTTTGGCTCAAAAACTCTTTTGAAAACTAGTTTAAACACTAAACAAACTCTGAAAATTTTCTTGTCAAAAGTCTTGTCAAAATAGCCCAAGAGATGGGGTATTTATACCTCCATCAGAAAACTAGCCGTTAGGCTGATGTGGCAGCCTGACAGGCTGACGGTCGACCAGCCTGGTCGACCGCCAACGGTCAAAAATGTGACCGTTGGGCAACCACGGTCGACCGGCCCGGTCGACCCAAACAAACAGAGAGCACTGCTCTCAGCCCGGTCGACCCGGACGGTCGACCGTCCCAGTGTCTCCAAACGTGCACAGATTTGTGCACGTCGGTCGACTGGCCCGGTCGACCGACTTCAGCCAAGTCGACTAGGTCAGTTGACTTAGTCGACTGATTGAAGCCTAGAACAGAAATCTGGGTCAGAAAAACCGGGAAAAATATTTTATAAAAATCTTTTATCTTTTCTGAAAATCCCATAAAACTTGTTTTAACATTTTATATTGAAACACAAACAAGTGATAAAAATTTCAAGACATATATCAATCATATCAATTCATTTTTGAGTCTTGCAAATTTTATCAAAAACAAAACTTGTATTTTTATCAAACTTGATTTTTCAATACATGAATAAGATAGTCAAAATAAGTTTGTATAGGAAGTATAAGCATGTATGTATAACTAGAATACATCTATTATACATATAAACTATGTAAACTTATTTTGATCTATTATTCATGAAAACCAAATTCAAAACATGAATCTTTTGTGTGTTGTGCACTTGAGCATATCAACTATACTAAACTTTACAAATGGATCTAAAACACACTAAACTAAACTATGGATACCTAAGTCTTCTTGATGATCTTCATCTTCAAGTTGACTTGCTCCAAAACTCCATCTATAGGCTAGGCAATGTGTGATCTTGAAGATTTGGCCCTGGAATCATCATGAAAAGCTTCTAAACTCCTTGTTGAAGCTAATCACCAACTAATATCTTGGTTAATGATCTGAAACTTAAACAACACAAGATTATTAGTAAACATAACTACATGAGTTAATCATCATCAAACTAGGGTGGAAGGACTTTGGGCCAACAATCTCCCCCTTTTTGATGATGACAAAACTCATGGAGTTATATATGCATGGATTAAAGTTAAGCTTCAAAGAAGCTCCCCCTTAACTCATGCATAAACAAATAGATAAAAGATATGCAATGAATGTACATAAACATGTATGCATCAACATGCATAAAACATATAAACATATTCTAGAAGCTCTAGTTACCAATTAAATTAATAAAGCATTAAAAAAACTTTAGATGCTCTAGATACCAATAAAACTTAATATATGCAAAAATATAAGTATGCATATATAAACCACAAATTATTCTCCCCCTTTTTGTCAATCATCAACAAAGGGGTAAACAATCAAAATAATAAAATGAGGGGTAAAAACTCTTTCTCCCCCTTTATGTCAATCAAAACAATAAAACAATGTTCTCCCCCTTTTTGTCTAAAACAAAAACAAAGTCAATAAGGGGTGACTATAATCAACATGATATCAATAGAAACATATGTCAATGAAGCATCTTGATACCAATAGAAAAGTAAACAAAGATCAATAAATGTTATATGCTATATACATTCATGAAGAGGAAGACGCTAAGTTAGCTTCCCTACACATATGCATTACATGAAAGAGGGATGTTAAGCCCTAATTCACATAACACACATTATGTAATGTAAAAGAGGAGATGTGAAGCTCCCCCTACACACGTGTACCACATAAAGAAGAGATGTTAAGCTCTTCAATACAAGATACACTCATCATGAATCTATATGTAGAAGAGATGTTAAGCTCTCCTTGCATATAGTTAATATAAATCAAAACTTTTGTATTTTTCCTTTAAACAAAAAAAATTTTTAGATACCAATTTAAAACACAAAACATCTTGAAATCAAAACATAGTATATTTCTTTTTAAGTCATATAAACAATTGAAATGACTATTTTCTATCATAAAGTAAGGGAGTGGAAAACTAAATACCAATTGAAATATGAAAATGAATTTTCTCCCCTTTATGAAATACCACAAAAATTATGCGTAGGCTTGAAATAGGATACCATTGAAAACTAAATCAATTGAAATGAAGTTAAAGCTTAAGCACTAGCATAAACAAGATTTGTGTGAAAAATTTATATCTTAAGCACAAATAAAATAAGTATATGTGTATGAAATAAAATGAGTACCAATCACTAATAGATGATACCAATTGAAATTATACATACACAATAAACATATGAGTATACAAAAAGATCAAAATGATACCAATTGAAAGAGTTCAATAATACCAATTGAATCAACAACAATAATCAAGTGTATATCTCATATAATCTACCACCCAATCATGGTTCAAGTTTTAAATGATTTTCACTTGTAAAGCATACATGAACATGATCTCCCTTCCAACAGCCCTTAGATGGTAGGGGTTTTCAAAAATAGATTTGAAAAAATAAGCTTTGTTTGAAAAACTCTACAAAAATGAAGAATATCGTAACTAGTTAAATAGAAAATCTTTTAAACCAGTACGAAATCCTTCAAGTAAGGAATACAACAAAATAGTTTTTCATGAAATAAGAAATCCACATGAAAATCAACACTCTAATCCAATTAAGCATAATTTTGACTCATGAAAATAAAACATGAGCAAGTAATAAAAGTGAATGTACATATAAAGTGTGAATATCATAATCATGAAAATTTTTCATTAAGCTCAATTATTCCTTAAACATTGAAAACACGAAAATCATCAAACTTATTTAACCTTCATGGCATATGTATGTCTAATACAAACTAAAGTATACATACATATCCAAAACATAAAGAGTCCACAAATGTATATGCATGAAGGCACGTGGCTCAAAAGGATAATCATGTATATCTAATAGTTTGGACAAGATAGATATATACATGAAGTTAAACAATTAAACACAAAATCAAGAAAATCTTCACCAAAACAAATTTCATTTCAAGGTATATGTATGAATTGTCAACATAATAAGTATACATACATATCCCTAAACACAATTGAGTCCATATATAGATTTGCATGAAAGGCAAATGACTCAAGGGGTATACATGTATATCTTAAAGTTTGGCAAAATACACATATACATGAATTGAAAAACTCATAAACAAATCCAAAAATGGAATACAAGTTTGAAATGTATGAATCATCAAAACTAGACTATACTAGCACATCTAATGGGTTTAAATAAGTATTCAAGCTCAAACATATATAGATTTATTTGTGACCCACTATATGCACGAATATATACCTAGTCTTAATGAAAACTAACATCTAAACATGTAATCAACACATGAAGTATAAAACACGATAAATATTAACATGATAAACTTAAACATGATTATTATGCAAATCCACATGTTATTAAACCTATGATAAACATGATAGCTAAAACAAACGGTGAGAACACAAAATATGGGTCCATATAAACATGGGTGTCTCAAAATGCTATACATGCATGTCAAGGATCTAATGAGCATGGCATTATCATAATAATCACCAAATAATGAAACATGCTATAAACATCAAAGATATGAAATACAAATCATATATGATCAATATGTACATGCATGTGCATTAGATCTAGGTCATACAAATTAGTTTAACCAAGGTGAGAACACAAAAATATAAGTCCATATAAAACATGGATGTTTCAACCAACTAATAAGTATAACACTAATCTAATTAACATGGCATATTCATGATGATCACTAAACATCAAATCATGCTATGAAAGATAAATATGGAAAGCATGTAAACATAAGGAGTTAGAGTTTCGATACCAAAACCAATGAGGGCACTGCTCTAGTTATCCAAAACAAAGGTGGCCCTCTCCACCAAACCTTCCCTTGAAAGTGATGCATCCAATTGATTTTCATGAAGCTCGGAACGCATCCACTCCAAGGTGTCATCACTCTCATGTCATGTGAGAGCCCACACCTACATCAAAAACTTTAGGGGTGGTCTTTGGTACCCATATCTTTTTGGGTCCATGGGGGTTAGTCTCATTTCTAACCCAAACAAAATTCTTTGCTAAATTACAATCATGTATACGATCAAAACAAAATTTAGCAAGGTGGCCCTTACGTTCACAATGTGTACAAGTGTACACATGAGCATACATGTGAGAAGTGTGTCCGTGAGGAGCATGTGTATGCCGTGGAGGGTGTGCATGAATAATAGATGGAACTTGTTTCTTTCGAAACAAAGATTCCAATCGTGTATGCCCAACAACACATTGGCTCAAAGTGGAGCCCAAACAATCTACACTCTTCTTAAGCATGGATATATCATTGTTGATCAAGGAAGAAGTGTGGCATGCAATAGGTGAAGTGTGTGAAACTACCCTAGCATGGCAAACATGTGCATCAATCTTATTTTGCAAAACTATATTTTTCTTTAAACACACATCTAAATCATTTGAAATAGAAAAAATTTTGTTTTTCAAATCAACATTCTCTTTTAAAACAAAATCTACTTTTGAAGACAAGTTCTCATTTTTCTTCAAAAGTATTTCACAATCATTTTTAGATTTTAAAAATTTATTTTCTTTTAATGCAAGTTCTAATTGAGATCTCAATGCATCCCTTTCATTAGAGACCTTAACCTTCTCTTGCAAAACATTGTCAAGTCTAGAATGCAAACATTTATTTTCTTTTTCAATTTCTAGATTTTTCTTTTTCAAAACTTTATATTTTTCTATTAGTTTTTCACACACAATGGATAGTTCTTTATTCAAAGCATGGGGATCAACAAAATCATTTGAAGAACTAGTACAATCATCATTATCTAAGTGGGGTTCTGAATGTACCTCAAGGGAGTCATTCCCTTGGACCATGAAGCATTGTGAATCGGATTCTCCACTAGATTCCTCCGGTTGATTTGGCAATAGAAGCTCGGAGGTGGTGCTTGTTGTTGTCAATTTGTTCCACACTGCAAAGGCGGAATCAATGTTAGAAACGCACATAAGATAATCTTTAGGTAATGTGCTTCTAATGGTCTCTAGGGCTTGTGCATTGGCCCCTATATGATTGCGATCACTAAGGAAGGATTCCTTGGTAATGGCAAGGTAAACTTTATGACCTAGGGTTTGTAAATAAACAGTCATCCTAATCTTTCAAACATGAATGTTGGAAGGGTCAAACATAGGTGGGGTCATGAAAGCCATGGTAAACTATATGTGTGCAAAACAAGCAAATGCAAACAATAAATTAGCAACCAAATGGATCTCACTCCTAGGATGTTAAGCCTAAGTATCAGGAGCACTAACTCTGATACCAATTGAAAAAAATACCTAGAGGGGGGGTGAATAGGTGTAAGTGCTAATCTAGGAACTAAATGCGAAACTAAGTGCGGAAGCTAATGCAAATCTTGCACAAACTTAATACAACACAATAAGTGTAGCCGAATTCCCCGTGAAGGGCTCTGAACTAACTCCTCTTGATTCCCCTTGAATGGGTTGAGGTGCTATGTGAAGCTCTTGTTGATTAAGTATAAGTTAGGCACACACACAATCAAGCCAAGCATATAAGGATGAATAGCGATATGAAATAATGCAAGGCACAATGCAAGCAAATAGATATGATATGACAATATGAGTTATGCTCAACACAAGCAAATATGATATGAATGAAGTAAGATGCTTTGCACAAATAAATGAGAGAGAGAGTTGAGAGATATTGGATCAAACGCAAACACACGGATATGTTTTGAGGTTCGAGCCCCTAGCTCTACATCCCTGCCTACACCACCGTGTAGCATTTCCAATCCACTATCTCCCACCGAGGGAACCTCTCCCGAGACGATTTGTTACAACTCTAGGAGTACCAAACTCCTCTCTCAAACAACCACCTCACAACCGAGGGGTAGGCCCGTAGCCAATACAACCACAACACCTCTACCGAAGAGGGTTTATAACCAAACTCCACCTCTCACTAGAGGGAGCAAACCAACAACCCAATTACACAACCTCAACCTCTACCAAAGAGGGAGCAACCAAGAAATCAAGGGTTTACAATAGGTGGTCTCTTTCAACCACAAACCTCTTTCCTTTTTCTTTTTCCACAAAACAAGATCCTAAATAGATTAGGATAGAAGATATAGCTCAAGTGTGAAAATCAAGGTGTTTTTGGAAACAAGCAACAAAGAAAATACTTGGGAAAACTCTTGTATAAGATAGAGAATGAAAACCAATACAAATATCCCAAATTCCTATTTTCTTTGATTTTTCAAAAACCCAAAACAAGAGAGATGAAATCTTTTTGGCTCAAAAACTCTTTTGAAAACTAGTTTAAACACTAAACAAACTCTGAAAATTTGCTTGTCAAAAGTCTTGTCAAAACAGCCCAAGAGATGGGGTATTTATACCTCCATCAGAAAACTAGCCGTTAGGCTGATGTGGCAGCCTGACAGGCTGACGGTCGACCAGCCCGGTCGACCGCCAACGGTCAGAAATGTGACCGTTGGGCAACCACGGTCGACCGGCCCAGTCGACCCAAACAAACAGAGAGCACTGCTCTCAGCCCGGTCGACCCAGACGGTCGACCGTCCCAGTGTCTCCAAACGTGCACAGATTTGTGCACGTCGGTCGACCGGCCCGGTCGACCGACTTCAGCCAAGTCGACTAGGTCAGTTGACTTAGTCGACTGATTGAAGCCTGAAACAGAAATCTGGGTCAGAAAAATCGGGAAAAATATTTTATAAAAATCTTTTATCTTTTCTGAAAATCCCATAAAACTTGTTTTAACATTTTATATTGAAACACAAACAAGTGATAAAAATTTCAAGACATATATCAATCATATCAATTCATTTTTGAGTCTTCCAAATTTTATCAAAAACAAAACTTGTATTTTTATCAAACTTGATTTTTCAATACATGAATAAGATAGTCAAAATAAGTTTGTATAGGAAGTGTAAGCATGTATGTATAACTAGAATACATCTATTATACATATAAACTATGTAAACTTGTTTTGATCTATTATTTATGAAAACCAAATTCAAAACATGAATCTTTTGTGTGTTGTGCACTTGAGCATATCAACTATACTAAACTTTACAAATGGATCTAAAACACACTAAACTAAACTATGGATACCTAAGTCTTCTTGATGATCTTCATCTTCAAGTTGACTTGCTCCAAAACTCCATCTATGGGCTAGGCAATGTGTGATCTTGAAGCTTTGGCCCTGGAATCATCATGAAAAGCTTCTAAACTCCTTGTTGAAGCTAATCACCAACTAATATCTTGGTTAATGATCTGAAACTTAAACAACACAAGATTATTAGTAAACATAACTACATGAGTTAATCATCATCAAAACTAGGGTGGAAGGCCTTTGGGCCAACATTTATAACAAGTATTGTGGAATACTCTTGTGCTTGATAGGATGTATACTTTTATGAAGTTTGTAATATCTCCTAATCAATAATATCGTATTATTATTTTTCCTCCTTCATTCTTTTTCCCATACCTATTTATCTAAACGTGAAACCCACCAACCAAATAATCTATAACCCAAAACCCAATCTCTAATCCTATCTTAATTCAAATTCAAATCCTAAATCTTAACTACCTAATCCAAATCATTTCTAATCAAATCTTATCCTAACAAACCCAATCATAAATCTTAACTAATCCTAATCTGAATCCTAATAATAATCATATTTATCCTAACTTACCCAAATTCAAATTCTATTTTCAAAATCATAACCTCAGTTAATTCTATCCTAACTATTAAGTCAAGCAGTTTGAATCTAACTGAAATTCTGATTTTTTAAAATCTCTAATATTCTATAAAATGCCTAAACTACTTCTTTTTCTACCTCAAAAGAAAACTATGACCCAACTCTCCCCACCTTTTTCGTTCTTTCCTCCTCAAGCGGAGCACGAATGAAAAGGAATCTCAAAGTACAAAAATTGAGGAATATGCTAGGAGAGATCAAAACTAAGTAAGTAATCTATCTTCTCACAATTTATTTGATATAAATAGTTTATTAAAACATGATGTCTATACCATGACTATTCAGGAACTTTTATACATCAAAATCCAACCACAAATCCAACTAAAATACATATGAGAATACACCAGCCCATAATTTTTATTTACATAAGTTTTCAAAAATTTTAAAATAAAGAATTTCTAAAATATATTTTGCTGTTGCAGAGGCCCACTGACTTGCACACAGCCCAGAGGCCCACTGACTTGCACACAGCCCAGCTTTGCATGGGCCTGCATCTCTTGGACCCAGACCCACATGGCGAACCCAAAATCCAAACCTGATAACCTGTAAGAAAACAATTAAATACTAGTTAAAAATATTTAAAAAATAGAGAAAAAATATAAATAACAGTCTACAACACTTCTATAATCTATAATAAAATTTTTAGATGAATAGCAAAATAAATTAATTTAAATCACTCACTTTAAAGTCAATTTTTATAAATGGTAAATGCAAACCCGTTAAGAGATTTAATATTATAAAGCCTTTAAAAATCCAGCAAAAATTAGAAATTAGTTTAAATTTAAACCTACAAAATTCTTATAATTCAGAGGACCATATTTCCAACCCCTAAGCCAATTAATCAAGATTAAAACCCCTTATAACTCCCAAGTAGAACATCCTTTTAAAAATTCTGACAACTTCCATTGATATAAAATATGTAGATTTATCGGGATCCTCGATTTCAGTGCTTTGGATTTGTAATCGAATTCAGGTGAGTGTTCTTTTCTTCCTTCAATTAAACAAGAATTTTGTGATAAATGATTTATTTTATTGTGTAATTATGTTACTAAAATTTACTGAGACAATACATGTGAGTATTTACTCTTGTATTATTTTCTCATTCACCATTGTCAGATATATGTGTGTGGTACTTTATTTCATGTGACCATCTGCTTTATCTTACCTGTATGATTACTTGTATCATTTCATGTGATCATCTGACTTATTTTACTAGTGTGATTACCTGTATTCTTTCATGAGATATCGGTGAGTGCTCATCCTATTTAGTTAGTCCATATGAGTTTTTTTTATTAGCATTATTGCATGTGTGGAGGATTATTATTTTTGATTCTAGGCTAGTTGTCGTACACCTTAGACTGTGACTTGGATTAATTTTGAGATTGACCTGATTCATATTTGTAGACTTATTTGAGATATTTACGGACAATTATTTGATGATTCTTTAGACAAGAATTCATTTGGACAATAAAGATGGATTGAATAAGATGTACCTTATTTAGGAGATTATTTTCTCTTGATGCTTGGATTTCAACTTGAGATTTACATGAGATCTTGACTCGCATTCAGATGAAATCAATAATAGCTGGGTTTTTTAATCATACGAAGAATAACTTACCATAATTTTGATCTATCAATAATACTGATTTTGGATTATTAGTTGCAAGTATTTTATTTGGATATATTCACTGATAAGTTATCTGAGTAATGATGTTTATTGATATCGAGGTTTGGATACTGAAACTTTTTAGATTTCAGGTACCTTGAGGATGTCCCACTCCTTAGTTATGATCTTGATTGGGATTGGAATTATTAGTGATGAAAGTTAGACTATAATCAGATTTAAATCTTGGATTGAACTGGTTAATGATGGTAGTTATATGAGTGATATCTGAGTGGCATTATCAATAGATTTGATTATTCTTATTGATGGTAAAATAGGTGAGAGTTTAGTTGGATATTCATGATTTAGTCTTGACTACTTCATTTATTGGAGATAGAGTAATTATGAGAGTGATTTCATTGATATCGGTGACTATATTATATGTTTGGAGTTTTGCGGCAGTAATTTATCGGTGACTTAGAGGGTGAATATGTCGGTAACTTTGAGGATCTGAGTTGATTGTATATTTTTTCCTGAATTATTTTTTTCATGACTGCATGTCAGTACTCATCCTGAATAACATGATTTACTGGAAAAACTTGACTAATTATACTTGACATCTACCTGATAACTATATTATTCATATTACCATAATTGCTAGAAAAATATTGTATATGGTAACAACACCCTCATGCTATACTTGTTACATGTCCTGTTATATTGGTACCCTATTCACTGACATTATATTGTTGACACTCTAAAAAAGATAAGATTCCTAACTGGCCTGAACAATGTCTAACTTGTTGACATCTACAAAAGATAAGCGGCAGACAATCTGACGACCAGTTCTTTACCCATCTCAAAGAGACGTATCAACAACTTGGACTCTACTGATCTAGTGAAGCAGATAGTAAGCCAAGAAAAGCTCGTGAGGAGGCCCAAGCAGGTTCAGAGACACTAAGTTAGCTCAACACTTAGTCTCGCACGAGCCCACGAGATAAGTCTCGCATAAGAAGCCAAAGTTGCTTAGCATCGCAAGAAGCTCCTTTACAGCCTCGCTGCGAGCTAACTTACAACTTCGCACAGAAATGCTCAGTTAACTCCGCAGAGAGTTAGCTTCACTCGAAGCCCCATGCAGCTGCGCAAAAGGGTAATTGGTAGCTTCGCCACAAAGTTATCCAGCTCCGCTGAAGAGCTTTCTTCTAGCTTCACCAGAAGCTTCTCCCAGCTCCGCCATGAGCTCAACGCAATGACTCCGCTACGGATCTTTTATGGTCACTTTTGACCAATCAAATCTCTAGATGAGATCAGATCTAATTGAGATCAAATTTGACAGTTGTTTGCCATGATCTTTTGACTCTCCCAATCAAGTGAGAAGATCAGGAGAGATCTTTCAGTTATTTAGAAAGAATCAAGAGGGTATCCCTCATTTAGTAGAGCGGATCAAGAGATCAGCTATTCCTAACTTCGTAGAAGCTGATTCTAACCTCGCGGCGAGGCTACTTACCGGATGTAAAACAAATTGACCCAATCTGTTTCCAGATTTTCAGGACGATTATACCCCTACTCCTCCTTATAAATAGCCTACCAGAGGAGGGAGCTAAAAAAAGGAGAGGCTTGAAAAAAGAAAATAGGAGGCTCGAAAAGAGAGGAGAGACGGCTAAGGACATGGATCTACTCTCTTACTTCCAAGAATTCAGAGAATTACTTCTCTAATCAGGGTGCTAATACCCTAAGATCTTCCTCCCTTTCAAGGAATTTTCAGAACCAGGCGAGAAGGAATTCCCAAGCGGAAGTAGCTCGAGAAGTAACAAGAGGGCTCTACCGACCTTCTCTTCTCTGATTCCCCGAACCAGACGAGAAGGGAATCCCATCAGGTAGCAGTCCGATTGTCTGATCGATCGCATCGTCAAAGGGATAAAGTGATCGACCGCTGATCAGATTCCTACCGACACACTTCCCCAAAAATCTCAGAGGAGATCTACCTGTAAACTTCTTTTTTTTACTTGTAATTTCTCTCCTTGACATTTTTTGTAAGTTTTCCCCTTTGCAAAATTAATGGAAAACAAGATGGCGACTCCGCTGGGGACTTCATTCTCCACTGCTGAGAATCAAGCGTCGTAATGTGACAATCAGACCTTTGGGTCTACTGCTGAGGCGCTGGCCATTTACTCTGGCCAAGAACCTACGTGCGACTACAAAGAAGTCGGCATAGCCGGAACCCCTCTAGCTAATTCTTCGAAGTAAGTCTCTGTCGAGACAGATAAGGCTCTCGCAAGCCTACTACGGTCTTCTGGCGCAATAAAGAGGGTCAGAATCTTGAGCCTGATACTTTCGAGAACCTGGTCGTTCATTTCGACCAAGAAAAATTCGAAGAACTCCTCTCTAGAGGTGGTCCAATGCTCCACGCATGGAAGCATAGAAAGGTCACAATGGCCAAGGTTTCAGACTAGAAACCGGACTTCTTCCAACTCCTCTCAGCCTCCCGTGTGGCTAGCCAGGTTCCCTGTGAACCTAAGTCTCCTCTTCCAAAGCAAATGTAGAGGCCAAAGCAGAAAGCTCTATATAAAACTTTAGGCGTAGCTACACCACAGGTCCGCCTGTCTCGCGAAGATAAAGGTAAGATGTCTGCCTACTTCGTTGAGACTATTAACCGCGAAGTTAAAACGACGACTATACCTTCGCCTAATTCAGGAGCAGTAACTCCTCGTGCCAACCTCGTTCTTATGAGCGAAGCTACTGATGGCGTGGGAAACACAACGCCAGTACCTCAGGGTACGCGCGGAGTTCCCAGCCACCAGGCTAGAACTAAAGCACCCACCAGTGCTAACCTCCTTCGAGCAAGGTAGCGGACGAAGCACACAGTGTGTTCCGCTCCCCAGTTCATCAAGCACTAAGCTCGCTCTTCGCAGCAGAGCTAAGGGATTGTCCCTAAGTGTTGATAGCGGTGCTTATGCAGCTTCAGCACCCAAGGGCATTCCCAAAGTTCTTAGCTGCGAAGTTAGAGCTAAAGCACTATCTAGTGCTAACCATCTTCGTAGCAAGGTAGCGGATAAAGCACCACAGCGTACTTCGCCCTGCGCTAAGCTCGCTCTTCGCAGTGAAGCTAAGGGATTGTTCCCAAGTGTTGATAGCGGTGCTTATGCAGCTTCAGCACCCAAGGGCGTTCCCAAAGTTCTTAGCCGCAAAGATAGAGCTAGAGCTAAAGTACTATCTAGTGCTACTCACCTCTGCGGTGATGAAAAGAATAGGGCGTCGTCCTATGCGCAATCCAACACAGCCTCTGTGCTGAGTCGCTTAAGCCCGACTACATCTGACTTGCGAGAGTTTTTAACAAACAAACGGAAGTCAGATTTACTCCAAACTTCTCCGTCTTGTTGTCAGCAAATGGGATGTCAGTTGGTGACAGTCTATTACTGGCTGAGACCAAGCCCCGCCACTCCTCCAAACCGACGATCAATTTTTGACCGACTATCGCAACAGGCTCCTGTGAAGTATCGCAAAAGGAGAGTATCGCAAGATCTACCATATCTGCCATCTGCATCCGTCAATATGATCGGAAGGGAACGAGAGCCGCGTAAGAACAGATGAGTGTCGCATGCCGCTCCCTCCAGTTCTCCAGATCTGGATTATAGTCCGGGATTACGCAAGTCTTGGTGCATGAAGAAGGCGTCTTCCGAAACACCAGATTTAGGGTCGCAATACCCTACAATCACGAACAGCCATCCTCCTCAACCACAATAACCTCGCCAGAATCAATGAGAAGATTATTCTAATGGTCTGATGAAGAGGACGAAGACAGTGGGTATGCCTCTTCAGCAACAGTCAGCTCGGTACGAACAGATAGAGTATAAGTGAATATGGATGATAACAGTAATGATGACCTCCATCGACGGTTGGAAGCTCAAGAGCAAACCTCTAAAGCTCAGCAGGAAGCTTTAAACAACATTCAATAGATGCTCGCTCAACTCCTCATTAACTGAAATAACAATGATACTGGGAGTAACCATGATGAGGAAGAACATCATAGCGATGAACAACCAAAGACTGAGAAGTTAAAGGAAAGTTCTTCTATGGACGCTGAAGTTCTTAAAGGCATCCAAGCTCAGATCACATCCCTAGCTCAGAGGGATGAACTAAAGAAAGTAGGGATAGTCCGTCCTTACCCTTTGGAATGGGATTCAGTACCATACCCACCAAAGTTCAAGCCACCAACGTTACATACGTATGATGGTAAGAGCTCGCCAAACCAGCACATCTACTACTTCTGGTCTCAGACCGGTAATGTTATAGATAATGATGCTATCATTGCCAGACTGTTCATTGGCACCCTGAAGGGGGTAGCATTCGACTGGTTCTGAAGCCTCCCTCCAGGCTCTATCAATTACTGGATCGACCAGAAAACTCGATTTCTTTCTCGTTTCTATGAGGACGATACCGAGGTAACCATGGATAAGCTCCTCTCTACCGTGCAAAAGAAGGGTGAATCTATCTGTGACTACATTGAACGGTTCAGAAACTTGTCTCTGATGTGCCCAGCAGGTATGCCATTGCCCATGCTCTTGCAGACATGCAGGCATAATTTTCTCGACCAAGTGGAGATTCGCATGGGAGCTGTCAAAACCCATACCTGAAAGGAACTAGTTGAACAAGCTGAGATAGCTGAAAAGTCAGCTAAAAAGTTCGAACCATCTACCCCTAAAGGCAAATAAGGTATGAATAATAAGGGGCGCGATGACATGGCGCAGTCTTCCCAAGCTAAAGGTAGTTAAATTGTCAGGGGATGTTCATTCGAAGGCCAAGAAGAATGCCTTCAATAATCAGGAGTCTAAGTTTCCTTCGAAATAGTACTCCTTCAAAGACGAGCAAGTAGTCACAATATTCCATTTACTCCACAAAGGGAATAAACTGAAGCTGCCAGACGTTCGACGTCCTACTAAAATGAGACGCACGAACGGTCCTAACTATTGTCTCTTTTATAGGATGGTTCATCATCCTACTGATAAGTGCTTTGTCCTCAAGGACAAAATTCAAGCTTTGGTCGATGCCGAAGTTCTGACTCTGAAATCAGAGCAAAAGAAAGTCACTGCAAACATGGTGACTCTCGAGTTCGGCAAAACCCCAAAGGTCACATTTCCTGACGAGACCTTATCAATCCCTGCACCATGGCTGGAAGTGAAACAACCTTCAGCTAAAACTCAAGAGAGTAAGGATCTTATTCCCTTGACATTAGAAACAGGGGAAATCATGTGGATACACCCAGACCTCGTCCAGGACGAACAATGGGATGCGAAGAAATTCAAGTCGAAGGGTAAATCTTGCAATGTTAACTCCATCCTGCCGGATGATGGCAATCTCACATCAGCTTCTCTTAGCGATTCCCAGGGGAAAAAGCACGCTTGCACAGCGCAGGCTAATGTACCTCAGCCGACAGGTACTCGATTCGAAAAATCATACTTAAAACAGTATGAGAAAACTACTGACGAGACACAACAGCAGACGACGTCAGTACAAATATCCACACCGGCTCCCCCTCCGGCAACGGGAAAAGAGAAGCAGAAAGAAATCCAGTTTGACCATGTCCTGAAGAAACCTTCAGGTCCAGGGCCTAACATGCCCTTTCGTTTTTGATATATTGGCCCAGCTGGCTAATATCCCAGCTCGTATCACCATACACGAGCTCCTTCGTCTCTCAAAAGAGACAAGAGAAGCACTTAGGGATGCACTGGCTAACTCAGAATCATTCCTGACATATATGCCAGAAATCCCTAAAGATGACACTCAGCCTTCTTTCCCTGAATGCCATCATGTGCAATCAAAGGTACCTACTATTACCTTCACAGTGGAGGATATGCTTCTCAAGGATAACAAGCACGATCGACCTTTGTACTACACTGGATACATCGGTTCGACGTGCATTGAAAGGGTACAGGTTGATCCAGGATCTGCACTCAGCATCATACCCAAAAGGCTCCTCTACTTTCTCGGCATACCACTATATCGGTTGTCTGCAACCACCACAACAATATATGGCTTTAATGCAGGGAGTAGTCACCCCCTTGGAAAGATCCGACTCCGTTGCCGACTAGGGAGCTTGAAGTCTGAAGTAACATGCTATGTCATTGACGCTGACATGTCATACAATTTTTTACTAGGACGACCCTGGATCCATGCTAACTGAGTCGTTCCCTCTACTCTGCACCAGTGCTTCAAGTATGTTGAACATGGATGCAACAGTACGAACTGTCTTCGCTGAGAAGCAACCATTCAAAGGGGTGGAGAACTACTTTACTGATGCTCTCCTATATCAGGAGGTCGACAAAGCACCAGAAGAATCGTCGCCGGACAACGATGATAGGCAATAAGGCAGATTCAGAGTCTGAAGCAGACATGCCAGCCATTTTGGTCAGTGAACCAGTTATATCATGTTTTAATAATCCCCAATGTAACACTCTCTCTAAAGATGAGGGCGAATGGGTAATTAATGACAATATTTCCTTTCACTATCCTGTAAGTGTCGAATTGCTTGAATCCATTACGGATAGTTCTCTGCACATGCCCTTACATAAACCAAGTGCATCAAGTACACCCGTGAAATTTATAGAAGGATCCGTTTTAGTGATTCCTCCACTCAAAGAGGGTCAATTACCAATAATATTCGGTAAAACCCAACTGCAAGGGTCTGCAGCCGCGGATTCAAGTTCAGACTCAGAGACCCCGCAAATTTTCCATTATGCACGATCAACACAGCGTATGATGAAGAAAATGGGATATAATCTGCAGCGTGGGAATGGCCTAAATTTTGAAAAAGGTAGACGTGATTTCTTGTGTAATTTTGTGCCAAAAGGAAAGCCGGCAAATTACTATGATAAAACACGCAGGGGGTTGGGATACGTTACACCTACACCGCCAGTAACGGTTCAATCCGAAGATAACAAACCATCCCTTCACACTCTGCCTCTTCTTCCGAATGGGACTCGGACGTCAGTGTGGGAACGGTGTTCAAAGAGCTTACTGTTAATATGACTTCAAGCAGCCATTGGAGCCAGTAGAAGCTACTGATAAGGAACCATGGGCTCAGCAATTGGATCTCCAGTGGGAAAAGCGATTCGAACAAAGCGATCCACCTACTGAAGACAAGGTGATCCAGGTTAACTTGGGTAGTCAAGATCACCCTAAGCCCATCTTTATAAGTGAAAGCTTATCACTCACTGAAAGAGAAGAATTGATGATACTTGTAAAGAAGTATATAGATGTCTTTACATGGAACTATGAAGCATGCCCGGACTTGATCCACAAGTAGCCATACATCGTCTGAACATCAGACCTGATGCCAAGCCAGTCAAGCAGCAGCAATGCCGGTTTCGTCCGAACTTTATGGAGGCTATTGAAGTCGAAGTTATAAGCTCATTGCATGCGGCTTCATATGGGAGGAACAGAATCCAGATTGGGTTGCTAATATCGTTCTCGTTCTCAAGAAGAATGAAAAAATACGAATCTGCATCGACTACCGTGATCTCAATACAATCTGTCCTAAAGACGAATTCTCACTGCCCATCACCGATGTCATGATTGACAATACCTACAGATTCGAAAGGATGTCCTTCATGGACGGCTTTTCAGGGTACAATCAAATTAAGATGTATCCAGAGCATGAAAACCATACTTCATTCCGGACACCCTTGGGGATATACTGTTATAATGTGATGCCCTTCGGACTAAAGAACGCGGGAGCAACTTATCAGCGGGCAATGAGTATGATTTTCTGTGATCACCTCCGAAAAACGATAAATGTTATGTCGACGACATTGCTATCTGATTAGTCACATATGTTGCATTTACATTATCATCTTACCATGCTTTTTAGCTAATAAATCCTATTAATAAGTTTTCTTTTTCTTTACTAATGTAGGCCCAAGTGCTTAAAGAAAGAAAAGAGAAACAAGCCCAAAAGCCCACCAAATTCTGAATTAATTCAGAATAAATTTGAAATGAAGAAATCAGGGCTAAATCTTGGCATATCAAGAGGTTGAGAAGAATCCTCCCTGAATCGAGCGGTTGAAGACACACAATCAAAGGCTGTTTCGTCAACGTTTGGAGCAGAAACAAGAAAACCAGAAGATGATACAGGATAACCACCAAAGCAGCAATTCCACCCAACTGGGTGTGGCCATCTGGCCACACCAGGGCCGCGGAAACGCGGCCCAAGCCACATTTCTGTGACTATCTTGTGGTAGTTAGGGGAGCGTTTGCTCCCCCAATCTTTCCGGGATCCTCCTCGTTTGGTTTTTAGCTATAAATACTGGTTTCAGCAAGGAAAAAGGAAGCGAAGACTAGGATTAGAATTTGTATTTATTTTCTTAGGATTTAGGCTCTTTGTTAGCTAGCATAAAAGGTGTAATCTTATTTTTACTTTGTAGTCCAGTATCAAAACTTGTGAGAGAGAGGAACTGAGTGCTTGTACTTGAAGATTGAAGTGACATCAATACAAGAGTCGAGCCGCGTTTTCTTCCACTTGCAGTACGGTATGGTTTACATTATTTTCATACTTTCTTCGTTGTTTTCTATGAGTAACTAAACGGTTTTCTGGGCTCGCTATCATAACTCTCTCTTACTCTTCTTAAAAGAAAAAGACCCGATGACTCATATGAATGCCTTACTTAAAAGCCTTTCTTTTTGAAAGTGTTCTTGAAGGCACATGAGGATGGGTTTGGATTGTTAAACTCTCACTTCTTTCATGAACATCTCTTGAATTGTTTTTACTTCATTCTTTCTTCTTCGCGCTTGATGATTTAATATTCAATTCTAACGATTTCTTGAAGAAAAGACTAAACTCTTCTAACCATCTTATGTGCTTTGCTTCAAACTTTCTAAAAATAAACTTAAAGTTTTGCAATGATCACTTGAGGCACTTAACATTTTAAGAGAAGAATGAACAATTGAGTAGTGAGATAGTGAGCCCAGATTTGCTTTCTTATTATAAAATAACAAAACAATTCTCAAGTTTTCTAAATCACCTTCTCCAAAACCTTTTCTAAAAAGTTACAATTTCTCTTTTAATCATCTCTTTCTTTCCATCCTCTTTTTCATTAAAAGATGAACGCAATTCCTTGTTTTTGAACGATTCACCGAAAAGCTTCCATCGCATTCCTCCTCGTGGACACGACCCGCTCTTTGATTGTTCCTTTTATTAGCAATCGATTTTTGGCGCCGTTGCCGGGGAGGGAATGGTGTATTTGTTTTCTAACAAGTCTTGTGTGTTGTTTCAGGGACTTGAAGTTTCAAGATTTAGCATTCAAGCTTTACAAGAGAAGACTTGCAAATTCTGTGCCCCTACTATCGAAAGTAGGAAACAGAATTTCAAGAAATTGTGTTGCAAAACTGAAAAATTCATTGGACTACTAAAAACTTTTTTTTGCAGGACATATTGCTCGCAAAAATTTAAGTTTTTGTATGTTATATTTGTGCTATTTCTGCTATCCACCATCCCTGTTTTAAGCCAACAGTAAAACACTTGTTGAAAAGTTTAAAAAATTGATTAGACGTTTGCATTCTAGGCACGAGTCTTTTCAATTCATTTACTTTACTATTGAAGAGTGCTGGAGCAAGGTACGTACGCATTGCATTTAGAATAGGACTCATTTCTTGGTTGATTTATATCGCGTTGAGTGAATCTTGTTTATCTTGTACACTTGCACAAAATTGATTTTAAGGGCAACACCCAATAACAAGATAAGGTGGGAATTTAATCACCCTTCCTTAGCCCAAAAATCAGATTCCAAGCACTCACAAACCTAAGCCTAAGTAAAGTCTGATAGACATTGGCTTTAAGGACATCTCGAACTCACTAGGAGATTATCCTAAAGAGAAAAGACGTTAGAAATTGACTCCTGCCAAATCAGTGTTTAGGAAGGGGATTGAGGGCCGAAAGCCCAAAGATTGGTGGTTACTTAATTAAAGAACGTCTTTGACGGATAACCTCCCACCAATCTTGCCCTGACCTGGCTGATTAGCTTGTGGTCAAAGTCTACATTCTAACTCCTGTGGACAATTAACCAATTAGGAGTTGTCTAGGTCGAGGTTACCTTAGACTAGGCTTGGTTGATTTCTATTGTTGACTGTTGGTTGAACTTGTTTGTGATTGTGATTGTGTTTGTGTATGCAAGTGTGTTCGAGAGACCCTAATTCATCTAGGTTGACTAGAAACACATCACTACCCAAGTTTGAACCAAGACCAGATCCAGTAATGGCTCAATCAACATCACTGCAGGATAGGTCTATCCTATTAGAATCTCACTTCCATCTTGCATTCTACTTCCATCGGTTGGTGAATACAATTTTGAGCTCAAGCCTCAATTCATCAACACACCCCCCAAGTTTTATGGCCTAGAGTCTGAAGATGCCTACTTCTTCATAAGAGAATTTGAGGAAGTATGTCTAATGATGAAAATCCCACACCTTGTAGACGATGCTATTAGGTTGAGATTTGTCCCTTTCGCACTTAAAAACCTAGCAAAGAAGTGGTTCTACAGCTTAGCGGCCGGTTCTATCACATCCTGAGATGGTTTCATCAAGGTCTTCTTGAAGAAATTCTATCCAATCCAAAAAACCACTCTCATTAGGAAGACGATCATGCAATTCAAGCAAGAACCTAGTGAACCGTTCTGGAGGTACCTTGAATGCTTTAAAGACCTCCTTGTCCAATGTCCACATCATGAAATAGAGAAATGGTGATAGTGTCAAATTCTTTATGACGGTTTAGACTATTCCACAAAAACCCTCTTAGAAAGTATGTGCCAAGGGGGTTTCCTGCAGAAAAATGAAGATGAAGGATGGGATTTGTATGAAAATCTAGCTGAGAAGACCATCTAATGGGAATCTGCTAGCGAGACCTCTAGGAATCCTAACTCCATCTCTTCAAAAGGAGGTCTCCATTTTATTGAATCATCCATCGCTAATGAGGCTAAGTTAGCTAACCTGGCTAGAAGACTGGAAGCTCTAGAAGCGAAAGAACCAAGTCCAGTCAATCAAGTCAGCCCGAACCAATTTCCAACCCCGGGCTGCACTTATTGTCAAGCCATGAATCATGTGTTCGAGGAGTGCCCTGTGTTTCAGGCTCAGCAACCCTACCATGAACTGATGAATGCGGCCTTTTCAAGGCCGAACAATAACCCTTACGCACCCACGTACAATCCTGGCTGGAGAAATCACCCTAATTTCTCATGGAGCCAAAATAACTCTGACCATTCACGATCAAATCATGCTAGCCACTTTCATCATGGTAATAATTCTTCCAATCATCAACCCAACTTCTCCAATTTTCATAATAATTCTTCCAACCATCCACCAAACTTTCCGAATTATCAACAGAACTTTCCCAACCAAGCTCCACAATCCTCCTTCCAGAATCCTCAATTAGAAAGGAGAATGACTGACTTTGAAAGAAATATGGAGAGATATATAAAAAACCAAGATTCTCTCATGCAAACTATCCAGAGGTTAGAGGTTCAAATGAGTCAACTAGCCACTCCACAGAATAAGAGACAAAAGGGTACCCTACCTAGTCAGCCAGTCGACAATCCGAGGAATTCTCAACAAGCTCATTTGGCTGAGGATCATTCATTCAATCAATGTAATGCTGTTCATACATTGAGGTCAGGAAAGAGAGTTGATAACCAAGTGTCAATACCAATCAATCCCATGCAGCACAACCATAATCAAGCTTCCACCTCATCTAATCCAATTTCTTCCAATTCTGACGAATCTGAAAAAGACAAGTCAGCGAGCCAGGTGCACCAGCCTATAGTACCATTTCCTAATAGGCTGAAGAATAACAAGCAAAATCCTCACATGGACAAGATAATCGAGATATTTAACCAAGTGAAGATAAATGTGCCACTTCTTGATGCCATCCAACAAGTTCCTTCCTATGCTAAGTTTCTTAAGGACATGTGCACCAAGAAGAGAAAGACTAATGTTCAAAAAAAGGTCTTCTTAGCCACTAACATTAGTGAGCTATTATCGGGTCTGATCCCTGTCAAGTACAAGGATCCAGGTAGTCCCACCATTACCTGCACAATAGGATAAGCCGAGATTAGTCGTGCACTTCTTGACTTGGGGGGGCAAGTATTAACTTGCTTCCATTCTGTGTTTATCAATAACTCGGGTTGGGCGATCTTAGTCCAACTCGAGTCACCATCCAACTGGCTGACCGTTCTGTGAAAGTTTCAAAAGGAGAGATTAATGATGTCCTGATCCGGGTAGGAGAGTTCATTTACCCTGTTGATTTCATAGTTCTTGAAACACAACCTGTGTCCAACTCCAATCATAGGGCTCAAACTCCTGTTATCCTAGGGCGACCATTCCTTGCTATTGCTAATGCCATTATCAATTGTAGGAATGGGTCTATGAGGTTAACCTTTAGGGACATGACTAGAGAAGTCAATGTCTTCAATCTAGGAAAACAACCCCACAATATCGAGGACCAAACATTTGAAGTCAATCTAATTGAGAACTTGACAAGTGAACTGGGGAAGAATTGGAATTAGAAATGGAGAGTGACTTCGGGTTAGAGTCTGATGACTTTAATCTTGATCAGGTTATAGATTCTGCCGTGAATTGGGCCTCAAACCCTATTTCACCAACAATGGAGCCAACAGATTTGACTAGTCCTTCCAGTGAGCCTTCCTCTTCCTTAGAATTGAAAGCCCTACCTGCGCATCTCAAGTACACCTATCTAGGCAAACAAGAGACCTTTCCTGTCATCATTGCCTCCCATTTAAATGACGGGGAAGAAGAAGATCTGAAAGCTATTCTAAGAAAACATAGGGAAGCTATTGGGTGGACTATGACTGATATCAAGGGATTAAGTCCAACCATCGTTCAACATCGTATTCATCTCAATGAAGACGCCACACCTAAGAGAGACCCGCAGCGTAGGTTAAACCCTATAATGCAAGAGGCTGCTCATGCTGAAATCATAAAACTCTTAGATAATGGGATAATTTATCCTATTTCTGATAGCCAATGGGTCAGTCCTGTCTACGCGGTTCCGAAGAAATCTGGTTTCACCGTAGTGGAAAACGAGAACAAAGAATTGGTTCAAACTCGACTTCCCACGAAGATCCGAGTTTGCATTGACTATAGGAAACTGAATGCTACAACTCGTAAGGACCATTTTCCACTTCCCTTCATTGATCAAATGCTTGAACGTTTGGCGGGTCACGAGTATTACTGTTCTTAGACGGTTACTCGGGCTATAACCAGATCCCTATCGCTCCTGAGGACCAAGAAAAGACTACGTTTACCTATCCATTTGGAAGCTTCGCCTAGCATTCTGTCGCCGAACAGAATGCGAAGAAGACCTCAAGGGCTAACTTCGCCATAAGGGCATTAACGCCTAAAGTTATTCTAAGGGCTTTAAAGTCCTTTTCCAACTGTGCTCTAAAGGCTAGCTTCGCATCCTGTTATTTGACAAGATATGAACCGCCTAAGGGTTAGCTTCGCACAGAAGCTTGAAAAAGAAACCATTCGGTTCCTAAATTTTCAGTTGAGAAATTAAGGGGAATCAAATTCCCTAAAAATTTGGCAAAGAAAATTAAGGGAGTTGAACTCCCTGAGATCACTAGATCATAATGAATTGTTCTAGATTCATCATGAAATAGCCAAAAATTGGCTTCAAAAAGAGATAAAAATCTCTAAGTAAGAGGAAAAAATCCCTACGTGCAATGGGGCGTTCAATGACCGGAGGAGGAGGAGGCCCCTCCGTCGTAGAGGTCGCTGCCTCTTTGCCTGCTCGTCTTTTGGGAGCCATGGAAGAACTGAAAAGTTCTTAAAGTATCAAACCAAGAAGAAAGAAGAAGAAGAGATTTGTGTTCTCTAAAAATTCAAAGAGAAGTAATTCTTTCCCTGTCAGCCCAATCGGGCTTTTATAGGCTGATGATTGCCTAAATTATGCCTCCTCGAGAGGAGTGCAGGCGGTCGTTTCAAATTAATTTGAAATGGCGCCTAAGCGCTTTCCCGAGACACCAGACTACCGGCTCCGCTAAGGGCCAACTTCGCTGGAGTTTAGCGTCGACCTCGTGCGACTTCTGAGTAACTTCGCTGAAAGATGAACTTTAGCTCCGCTAAAAGCTCGGCTCTAACTTCGCTGAAAATTCATGCTAGCTTTGCTGGAAGCTTGTTCCTGACTTAGCTGGGATTCTGTCTTTAACTTCGCAGGAAGTTTAGCTCCGCTAAAGAACTTTTCTTTCCTTCGCCAGTCTAGTCAAATTGCCTTCAAAATTTAAAAGGAAGAGGAGGGAAACAAAGTAGACAAGCGAGAAATAAAATTTTTATTGATTCAAAAGGGAAGATACATTGATACTACCACATCAAGATTGTCTTTCATACAATTGAATCATCGCTCCAAAGACGGACAAAATATCCTATCAACTTTCAGGATGATGAACCATCATGGAAGGTCTTCCCCCTGCACAAGACCGTAATCCTTCACTTTATTTTGTCATCAAGAAGCTGGATCGTCTTTGATGAAAATTGGCAAAGGAAACTGGATCTTCTGTGATCAAAATTAACAAGAGATTGGAAGCTGGATCTTCTTTGATCAAAATTGGCAAGGGACTGGTTGCCATCAGAAAGCTAGATCTTCCTTAAATTGGCAAAGGAAGGATCAGAGACCTTACAGGTGACGTCCACCTTCCCGAAGTGGATCATCTCGGATAAGTGACTACCAGCCCCGTCTCGAAGTGGAGCATCTTGGATAAGCGACTGCCAACCTCTTCTTGAAACACATATCAACTGCTCCAGCATGTTTCTCCTGCTTATGGTCAAGGTTTCAACTTGAAAATCAAGAAGCAGGTTTCTAGTCTCTTTCATCAAGACAAAAGACTGACAGGCACAATTCACTGCAATAAACTGAAAACAGGTTAGCATTAAATCAAAGAGAAAACTACAAAGACGAAATGCTAAGTCAAATTCTTTGGGCGAAGCAATTCATATCCGATCCAGTGGTGCTTTAGTTAAGCAGAGGATAGCCTCGCTTGCACAGTGATAATGGACTAGCTTAGCATAAGCCAAGTCTTAGCTTCGCCTAAGGCAGTTAGGCTGAAGAAGCCTCAAAAAGGACCAAATCCTAGCCTCGCCTATATGGCTAAGCCAGACTGGTCCAGAGGGACGCAGTCTTAGCCCCACCTATATGGCAAGACTAGCTCAACCTTGAAGAGACTAAGTCCCAATTCTTGCCTATGTGGCGGATTTAATAGGCAGATTTAATAGATCAAGACAGGAACTCTGCATGAAAAAGTCTTTTCCTGATCAAGCGAGAATGATTGCTTCGTCGAGAAGCTGGAAAATAGGGTTGAAACCCTTTTCTGAAAGTCAGCCAAATGCGAAGATCAAGGGAATTTAATCCCTAAGATAGCTGGTAAATCTAAGGGAGATGAACCCCTGAAAGTCATTGGATGACCGAGACTCACCAGCTCTTGGCCGGTTAGTGACCAGAGTGGGCGCCCCCACTATTTCAGAGATCTGAGTCTCCTTTCCTGGGCAACGAGGAGATGTCATGAACAGACTTTTCAGAAAGAGAAAAGTATGTTTTCTCTGAAAAGGACTTCAAGTGTCCTATTTATAGGCCTCATGGCCTGACCACGCCGCTGACACTTCAAGCATAGGAGCACGGGTGAAGTTAAAGCATTTAAATGCTTAGCCTCGAGAAAGGGAATAGCTTCCCTCGTTAAATGCAAGAGAAGTTATTCTAACCTAGGAAAAGGGAGAAATTCCTTTCATAACTCGCAAAGAGCGGTTAGCCTTCGGAAAGGAATGTTGTTCCAATCCTGATTTAAGATGAAGCTACTCTGGGAGGCTCGAACATGAAGCTATCCAGACGCGAAGCTACCCGAACGCGAAGCTCTCAAGACGCGAAGCTACCTAGAATCGCGAATCTACACGATTCATCGGCGAACTTATTCCAATCCGAAAGCAGGGTGAAAGCGAAGCTGAACTGAACCACTATGGCAATGTTCGCATTTCACATATCATCAATCAAAGCAGCTCAAAGTATTTCGGAGTCTGAACCATTCCATTGCAGACTTACGAAAACTTTGAAGGGGGTCTTTTTGACACTCTAAAAAAGACAAGATTCCTAACTGGCCTGAATAATGTCTTACTTGTTGACATCTACAAAAGACAAGAAGCAGACAAGCTGGAGACCAGTTCTTTACCCATCTCAAAAGAACGTATCAACAATTTGGTCTCTACTGATCCAGTAAAGCACACAGTAAGCCAAGAAAAGCTCATTAGGAGGCCCAAGCAGGTCCAGAGACACTAAGTTAGGTCAACACTTAGTCTCGTACGAGCCCACGAGATAAGTTTCGCATAAGAAGCCAAAGTTGCTTAGCATCGCAGGAAGCTCCTTCACAGCCTCGCTGCGAGCTAACTTACAACTTCACACAAAAATGCTCAGTTAACTCCGCAGAGAGTTAGCTTCGCTCGAAGCCCCATGCAGCTACGCAAAAGGTAATTGGTAGCTTTGCCATAAAGTTATCCAGCTCTGCTGAAGAGCTTTCTTCTAGCTTCGCCAGAAGCTTCTCCCTGCTCCGCCATGAGCTCAACGCAACGACTATGCTGCGGGTCTTTTATGGTCACCTTTGACCAATCAAATCTCTAGATGAGATCAAATCTAATTGAGATCAAATCTAATTGAGATTAAATTTGGCAATTATTTGCCATGATCTTTTGACTCTCCCAATCAAATGAGAAGATCAGGGGAGATCTTTTAGTTATTTGAAAGAATCAAGAGAGTATCCCTCATTTAGCAGAGCGGATCAGAGATCAGCTATTCCTAGCTTCGCAGAAGCTGATTCTAGCCTCACGGCGAGGCTACTTACCGGATGTAAAACTGATTGACCCAATCTGTTTCCAGATTTTCAGGGTGATTATACCCCTGCTCCTCCTTATAAATACCCTACCAGAGGAGGGAGCTAAAAAAAGGAGAGGCTCGAAAAAAGAAAAGAGGAGGCTCGAAAAAAGAGAGGAGAGACGGCTAAGGACAGGGTGTTGGCCCAAAGGCCCATCACTCTAGTATTGATGATGATTAACTTATGTAGTTATAGTATTAATGATCTTGTGTTTACTTAGTCTCAGATTTGTGATCAAGATCTTAGTAGGTGTTTAGCTTCAACAAAGGATTTCAAGTCAAGTTTTGGAGATAGCACGTGTTGATTCAAGAGCTTATGCATCAAGACCACGTCAAGTACTCAAGAGGAGTCTAGCTCATTGGATCAAGGTTTGGACCAAGTCAAGAAGGAGGAGAAGAATTCAAGTGAAGACTTCAAGAGAAGACTAGTGTCTAGGTTTGTTTTGTTAAGATTTTGTTTTAGATAAAATGTAAAGGATAGAATAGTTGGTGGATTGCTCAAGTATATCATATACACACACACTCAAGATTTGTTTGTGTTTTCGTAAAAGGATTTTCATTTTGGAAAAACACTAAAGAGTTTTCATTGGAAAAATACCAGTTTGATTTTTGATATTCATAGTATACATGTTTTTAACCAAAACCATTTTAGTGCTTAATTTCAAAAACATAGATATTTCATCATTTATGTGCAGTGGACCATATCCATACACTCTATGCTTTAAAAGTATTTAAAATATCTTGTTATTGTATTTGGAGAAGTTTTGGAAAAATCTATTTAAAAAAATACAGATTTTGTTTTATGCCAAAATTTCTAAGTTACAAAAATAGTTCAAAATGTTTGTAACATGTTTTGATTTTACTCAAATGTGTTTGTATATCAACTATTTTACTGAACCTATTTTTGTAGAATTTTAGAGATTTTATAGGATTTTATTTAAGTCAAAAAGCCAAATTTTCAATACCCATAATTTCTGTTTCTAGCTTCTGCCGGTCGACCGACGTGCACAAGCGTGCACGCCTAGTTTGGCTGGAGGGCCGATCGACCGACCCGGTCGATCGCCAGAGTGCTCTGCTCTCTGGAAATGGCCCCGGTCGACCGGGCGGTCGACCGGCAAAGAGTTCTGCTCTCTGTATCCAGGCCTCGGTCGATCGACCGGTCGACCGACGTCCCCAACGGTCAAAAATATGACCGTTGGCGGTCGACCGGGACGGTCGACCGACAGCAGTCTGGACTGCTGATTGGACTCCAACGACTAGTTTTTCTTGGCCTATAAAATGAGGATCCCTTGGACCGTTTTCTACAAGATTTTAAGAGAGTTTTTGGGCTAGTTTTTCCTATCTATATCAGTGGTTTTCTCCACAAGTTTTAGAGCCAATATTTTCAAATCAAAAGGAGAGTTTATCAAGAGTTTTCAAAAGTGGTTCTTTTAGTTTTTCACCACCACATTCAATCCAAGTTTTCTCACACATACTTGAGCTTTCCATTGATATATCTATCCTATAGGAGAGTTGTTGTGAGAGTTGTTTTAGGTGATCAAAGTGTTTAGATCACCAAGTGTTTCATTCTTGCTTTGAGGAGGCGGACTTGTGTGTTCGCGGTGTTTCGAGTTCTAGTGAGAGCTCTTTGTAGAGGTGCGGCCTCGGCAAGCTTACGTGCTTGCGGTGTGTTGTTCTTGCAGGAACAAGAGAGGGACTAGAGAGTCCAAAGGAGTTCTAGTGTGAACTCGCTTGTAGGAGTTGCGACACCGAGTGATCCTGTGGGATCGATTATAGTGGAAATCCTTCATAGTGTTGAAGGCGGGGATGTAGAGCAAGTGTGCTCGAACCTCGAAACAATTCTTCCGTGTTTGCGATTGCTCTCTCTCTCTCTCTATCTCTCACTTGTCATTATATCTTGCTTATGCTTATTGCTTTCATCTTTATATGCTTGATATATATTATGCCTAATTGTTATATGCTTGGGAATTGTTTGCTCACAGTTGTATTCAACTAAGAGAGTCAAAGTGGCACCTCAACTCTTATCTAGAGGAATCTTGAGGAGATAGTCCAGAGCCCTTCACGGGGAATCCAGCTACACTCTTCGGTTATACTTGGTGTGGTGTGCATAAGGAGTTTTTGTTGGCCCAAAGGCCATTAGCCCAATATTTTGATGATAACAAACAATATTTAGTTATGAGTTTAACAATCTTGTTTAAAAGGATTTCAGGTTGAAACAAGTTTATTTGACGGCTCCACAATCAAGACTCACAAGTTTGGACGCCGCTAAAGATTTGCATTCCCAAGCTAAGCACGGTAGAAAGCTTCGGGATCAAGACATTGAAGAAAAGACCAAAGATTTGTATTTTACTTTTCTTTTATACATTTTGTCAAAACCTAGATGATAGAAGTAGATTATTTGGGATTGTCACTCAAACACACTTAGTTTGCTTCATGGCTTAAAAAGAATCTTCATTTCAGAATGTTTTGTCAAAACAAAGTTGGAAATTAGTTTTTAGAAATATCATGTTTTGGAAAACCAGCTTTTAGAAAAAGGAAACAAGTTTTATTAAAGGATTTTTTTATCAAAATGATCTAACATGTTTGAGTATTGATCTATGATCATACTCTTAAGTGTAAAAGGACTAAAACATTATTTACAAAGTTCTTAAACCAAAAAGATCAGAACCTAAAACCCTTTCCCAGTTTTCTGCAGAATCTGTTTTATCAGATCTTACAGAGGCCGGTCGACCGCCCGGGTCGACCGACGTGCACAACTGTGCATGCGTGCACGTCGACCGACCGCTCGGGTCGACTGGGCACTTGTCAGTGCTTTCTGTTTGTTTCGGTCGACCGGGCGGCCGACCGTTTTCCCCCAACGGTCAGAAATATGACCGTTGACGGTCGACCCGGCGGTCGACCGGTAGTTGTCAGAAAAGTCTGACAGATTCCAACAGCTCTATTTTCTGACAGATTTTGTTGGGATCTCACCCCAACGAATTTCTCTAGCTGTCTTACCCTGTTTTCATCCCCTATAAATAGTGGGTCATTTCAACATGATTTGACACAAGATTTTGACAAGATTTACATTTGATATTTACAAAGTTTTCAAAAGCCTTTTTAGAAAAGATTTCCAAAGCCAAAAATTTCCAAACACCTACTTGAAGCTAATCCCTCTACTTCACTCTAGTCTTTTGCAGTTCACAATCCCAAGTTCTACTTCTACATTTTGGTTATAGGATTGTGCTAAGTGAGCTATTTGTGATCAAGTGTGATCATCTTTCTTCTTGAGCGAAGTTGTAGAGGCATCGGCCTCAAGCGAGCTAGTGTGCTCCAAGTGGTGTTGCGGCATCACGAGAGATAGGACAAGTGTGTCCTTGTATTGGAGATCCAGTGGGATCAACAATAGTGGAAATCCTTCAAGTGTGAAGGCGGGGACGTAGAGTGTGACTCGAACCTTGGAAACATATACTCGTGTTTGCGTTTGCTCAATTCTCTCTAAACTCAAAGTCTCTTTAATTCTTGCACTATTTATTGTCTTTTATATTGCAAGTCCTTTTTAGTTGAGCTAATTGTAAGTAGAATTTTTAATTCCGCGTTATTGCCATATTTCATATAGCCATCACCTATTCACCCCCCTCTAGGTGATTTCAATTGGTATCAGAGCCTAACCCTACTATTTGTTTTAACCACCTTAGGGAGATCCTTGTATTTGGCTATATCATTTTGTTGCATTCTTCATTTGTTGTGCATCATATTCACTATCCATGGCATCACTTGATTTTTCTAGCATCAAGTCCCCACCAAAATTTGATGGCTTGAACTTTCCCATTTGGAAGGTCAAGATGAACCTATTCCTTAAATCTCTAGGAATTAGGGTTGCTAGGCTATAACAAAGGAATTTATAGAACCTCTCACCGATGAGAGTTCATGGTCCGAGGACACCTCCAAGGACTATGAGGCAAATGCTAGAGCCCAATATGCCTTGACACAAGCTCTTAATGAAGATGACCTCTCACGCATCATAAATTGCAAATCCGCATTTAAAGTTTGGAGTATTTTATTGTGACTCATGAGGGAACGTCACAAGTCAAAAGATCTAAGATTGACTTGTTGCGTTCTCAATATGAGAATTTTTATATGTTTGATAATGAGAGCATTGATGACATGCTCACGTGTTTCACCAAGATTACTAATGCCTTGTCTTCTTTAGGTGACGCAATTGATAATGACCAAAAGATAAGGAAGGTCATTGAGCTCTTCCCAAAGCATGGGGAGTAAAGGCAACCACCCTCAAAGAGCTCAACGATAGGGAAGAGATGGACTTCTCCGGCTTCATCGAAAATCTCAAGACACATGAGATGAAGATGAAAGTAAGAGAAGAAAGGGAGGCGCCAAAGAAGAAAACCCTTGCTTTCAAAGCCACTCCAACCAACCATGACGAGGAAGACTCATCGGAAGATTGCGATGAGGACTTTGCCATGCTCATCCGAAAGGTGGGCAAGATGTTCTATAAGAAGGGGAGGCAAAGCAACTTCCGGAGAGGGAAACCTCAAGGAAGATATGAAAAGAAAAGAGAAGAACCCGGTCCTTGCTTCCATTGCAAGAAGATCGGACATCTTATTGCCGATTGCCCCGCACTCCAAGCAACCACCTCAAAGAATGGCTTAAAGAAGAAGAAGGCTATGGTGGCAACGTGGGACGACACGGAGTCGGAATCCGAAGAGGAGAACGACGCCGCACACATGTGCTCATGGCACATGGAGACGATGCATCTAAGGTAACACTTGACAACTCCATAGAAGAAGATGATTTAACTATGGATGAATTAGCCCAATTTTTGAAGAACTTCAACATAGATATGAGATTTCGCAATCTCATAATAAGAAATTAAAAAGAGAAAATGATTCTTTAAAAGATAAAATTAATATTATTGAAAAAGAGAAAAATGATATGTCTATTGCTTTTAAGAAATTAAAAATTGATTTTGAAAATTATGAAATAGCTTGTAAAGGAAAACTTCTATTTCTTCATGTAATAAAAATGATTTTGTTGAAATGCAAAAACGGGTTGAAGTTTTAGATTCAACTCTCAAAAATGTGCTTCTGATTTAAACAAATTTGCATCTAGGTTTCCCAAAGGAGTAACCCAAGGGAAACACACTCACCATGCACATGCACGGAAACATGCACACTCACACAAGCATGCATTCATGTATGGTAGTGGTAGAATTTATGTTTGCACACATTGTGGCCGCAAAGGCTATTTAGAAAAATTTTGTTTTGCTAAACATAATATGAATAATAAACATGTTTGGTTCGCCCCGGTACTAATCCTAAAGGGCCCAAGAAGATATGGGTATCAAAAGACCTACCAAACTTAAATGATACAGGTGAGTCTTCATCCTCCAAGACTTAGGGGGAGACGGTGCCCGGGTGGTGGATGCATCGAAGCTCAAAGATCACATCGCGTATGCATCGCTATCATGGAGGCACCTATTTTGGAGATTGCCCTCGGTTTGGTAACATCTCCATTTAAAGTGTTTATTTTTGTTTATATATACAAATGTATAGGATGGTTAGTTTACTATTGTGCTTCATTGACATGTGTTAATGTAAACCTACATCTCTATCATGATTGTGTATACGCCTTACTCTAATTTTTGATGTCTTGTTTTTTTTGTCACATATTTTGAATGTCCACATGTTTAGTTTTGATCATATACCTATATACACACTTTGTCAAAACTAAAAATAAAATTTTTAAAATTCATATTTAAAGCAAATACCTTAGAGATGGCAATTGCGTACCTCAACTCATTCAAGAGGAATCTCGAGGATGGAGTTCAGAACCCTTCACCGGGTATTCGGCTTCAACATCTCTAAATCTTTGTTTTTAGTATGAAAATTAAAAGTTAAAATATCTTGCGTAAATTTTGTTGATATTATAACTTATGAAGATTTAAAACATGTTGTTAAATTTTGGTATGTTAAAATAACCTGCTTATTATTTGTTAAATTTTTTTTAGTCTTTTGCTGCTGACAGATTTTGGGCAAAGCCGGCCGACCGGCTCTGAGTTCCGGTCGACCGACTTTGCCTGAAAAGAATAAATTTTCATTCTTCTCTATTGCCGGCCGACCAGTGCGGTCGACCGCTTCTCTGTCAGAGCTCTCGGGGTAATCTCGGCCGACCCGTGCGGTCAACCGCTGAGGTTGTCAGAGCTCTTGGGATTTTTCGGTCGACCGGACCGGTCGACCGTGCGTCGAGAATCTGCCAACTACCCATTTATTTAAGCATGTTTCTCTCTCTCTCCTCTCATTCCACTGCCGATCCCCTTTCTCTTTCTTTCTCCAAAAACCCTATTTCACTCATCTTTCTCTAATCCACTTCAAATCCAAGGCTCTTTCACTCGGATTTTCGCTGGATCATCATCTTCAGGTCTGATCTACGTTCAGTTTCAGGGAATTTCTCAATCTAAGGTTCTTGATTTCTTCCCTCAGGTAAAAATCGATTTTCTTGTGAATCTTGCTCTTTAGTCTTGTGTTCTTCAATCTCTAGTCAAGATCCTTGTTTCATCAGTTGTTAGATCAAGCCCTAATTGATTTTAACCTAAATCCCTCAATTTCTCACCAAAATTTCAACATGCCTAAAAGATCTAGAAGTGATAAAGGGAAATCTGTGGTACCATCATCTTCTACCCCTAAAACCAAACCCCTTTTGTCAATAGTCTTGCAGAAAATAGGTTTATTCTCCTTTCGGGGAGATCTATCATTTCAGGGAGGTGTATAGTCCACAAAGACTTTGAACATCTCAATATTCCCCAAATATTGAGAAATAATTCACTAGATCAATTTATGGCCAATAGAGAACCAGTCTACAGCTCTCTAATACCCTATTTCTATACAAATCTTGCTTTTGAGGGTAATCATATTAGATCCAGAGTTCTAGGGAGAGACATTGATATCCCCCTAGACCAATTTGCTGAACTTCTTCATCTCTCCTGTGGAGGAGTTGATGTTTACTCTTTTGATCTTCATGATTTTGATTATCCGGCCGGTAAGTCTGCGCTCACCGCGTCCACCTTGATCCACGGGAATGACAATCCCGGTTTAGTGAGGAACGAGGAGGTGAACAAGTTCACTCTCACCGCCCAAGTCCTCGCAAAATTTGTGTTCTATAATATTATGCCCAAATCGGGTGAATATAGTCATGCTCGGGGTCCAGTACCTTTAATTGTCTATTGCCTTCTTAAAGGCATTAAGATAAATATTCCCCGTTTCATCATCTCTCACATGACTTCTGACCATGTTTATGTTCCTGGGAGGCATTTGCCCTATGGGATGCTTATATCTTACCTCCTGAGGCAACTTGGCTTTGATTTATCCTCCGTGAGATCCTCTGAACCATCTGTTGACCTGAACAGTACCCTCCTGAAAAGGATGGAAGCTGCGACTCGTCGTGCTGCTGCACAACAGCCGTCTGTTCCTCCTGTCCCAGGAACTTCATCTGTTCCAGGACCTTCATCTGGTCCAGGGTCATCATCTTCAGCTCCAGGTTCTTCCTTTCCCCTTGATTTCTAGACTTTCATTTCCTCTGAGCTTCGTGCTTAGTTTCAGGATCATCAGACTTGGGTTGATCAGCGTCTGAGCCAGATTTCAGCGGAGCACGCGGCATATCGCGAGGAAATGGATTCTCGCTATCGAGGACTTCGAAACGATTTGTCCTATGTTGCTGATTCCATGAGATACATGGATTTGTAATTTGGGGCAATCTACTTGAAGTACGCATGCGAGGCCCAGATCCCACACCGTATGCCCGACCGCTTCCTCCCTCCGGCCCTCCATTTCCTGTTAGGGCCCCTTCTGCTCCTCCAGCTCCAGAGCCTGCTATTGCTGCTATCGATCCAGAGGAGGAGGATTCAGAGGAGGACGACGATGATGATGATGGTGATGAGCAGATGGCTGCGGGTGATGCTGAGGAGAGCTTGTCTGAGGAAGACGATGATGGTGCGAGTGACTTCTCCTTATTTGATGATGTCAAAAAGGGGGAGAGTTATTGATGGGAGAGACATTCTGGAGAGACATTTTATTTCTGGGCTTATATTTTGTGTGTTTGTATTTTGTATCTTTGTGTTGGACATCTTTTGTTATTTTTAGTATTGTGGACATATACTTGATATTTGATGTTTGTGTTGTGAACATGATTTTTTTTCTTTATCTATGTATGAACATGTGTTATCCTTTATGGCATGAGTTATTTTTGGCACGAACTTGTATATGATTGCTTTATTATTTGTGTCACTTATCTATGCCTGAGTACCTTTTATGTATTTTTGTATATGCATGTGTTGAGGGGGAGCTTCACTTGAAGTCTCCACCCAAAATATTTATAATAACTATATATGTTTTGTCATCATCAAAAAGGGGGAGATTGTTGGCCCAAAGGCCATTAGCCCAATATTTTGATGATAACAAACCATATTTAGTTATGAGTTTAACAATCTTATTTAAAAGGATTTCAGGTTGAAACAAGTTGATTTGACGGCTCCACAATCAAGACTCACAAGTTTGGACGCCGCTAAAGATTTGCATTCCCAAGCCAAGCACGGTAGAAAGCTTGGGGATTAAGACATTGAAGAAAAGACCAAAGATTTGTATTTTACTTTTCTTTTTAGACATTTTGTCAAAACCTAGATGATAGAAGTAGATTATTTGGGATTGTCACTCACACACACTTAGTTTGCTTCATGGCTTAAAAAGAATCTTCATTTCAGAATATTTTGTCAGAACAAAGTTGGAAATTAGTTTTTAGAAATATCATGTTTTGGAAAACCAGCTTTTAGAAAAAGGAAACAAGTTTTATTAAAGGATTTTTTTATCAAAATGATCTAACATGTTTGAGTATTGATCTATGATCATACTCTTAAGTGTATTAGGACTAAAACATTATTTACAAAGTCCTTAAACCAAAAAGATCAGAACCTAAAACCCTTTTCCAGTTTTCTGCAGAATCTGTTTTATTAGATCTGACAGAGGCCGGTCGATCGCCCGGGTCGACCGACGTGCACAACTATGCATGTGTGCACGTCGACCGACCGCTCGGGTCGACCGGGCACTTGTCAGTGCTTTCTGTTTGTTTCGGTCGACCGGGCGGCCGACCGTTTTCCCCCAACGGTCAGAAATATGACCGTTGACGGTCGACCGCCGGGTCGACCGGTAGTTGTCAGAAAAGTCTGACAGATTCCAACAGCTCTATTTTCTGACAGATTTTGTTGAGATCTCACCCCAACGAATTTCTCTAGCTGTCTTACCCTGTTTTTCATTCCCTATAAATAGTGGGTCATTTCAACATGATTTGACACAAGATTTTGACAAGATTTACATTTGATATTTACAAAGTTTTCAAAAGCCTTTTTAGAAAAGATTTCCAAAGCCAAAATTTTCAAACACCTACTTGAAGCTAATTCCTCTACTTCACTCTAGTCTTTTGCACTTCACAATCCCAAGTTCTACTTCTACATTTTGATTATAGGATTGTGCTAAGTGAGCTATTTGTGATCAAGTGTGATCATCTTTCTTCTTTAGCGAAGTTGTAGAGGCATCGGCCTCAAGCGAGCTAGTATGCTCCAAGTGGTGTTGCGGCATTACGAGAGATAGGACAAGTGTGTCCTTGTATTGGAGATCCAGTGGGATCAACAATAGTGGAAATCCTTCAAGTGTGGAGGCGGGGACGTAGAGCGTGACTCGAACCTCGGAAACATATACTCGTGTTTGCGTTTGCTGAATTCTCTCTAAACTCAAACTCTCTTTAATTCTTGCACTATTTATTGTCTTTTATATTGCAAGTCCTTTTTAGTTGACCTAATTGTAAGTAAAATTTTTAATTCCGCGTTATTGCCATATTTCATATAGCCATCACCTATTCACCCCCCCTCTAGGTGATTTCAGTTTTAGTTTGCATAAATAGTTTTAATTCCGCATTAATCATCATTAAATTAGCTAGTCACCTATTCACCCCCCTCTAGGTGATTTCAATTGGTATCAGAGCCAAGTGCTCTTGATTTTGGTCTTACAATCTAGAGTTAAAGATCCTCATTTTGTAGCTAATTACAATATTTATACACACACAATGGATTTCATGTCACCTACCACTTTTGACATTCTTAACTTCTAAACTTGGAAGGTTAAGATGTCTTTGTACCTCAAAGCCCTAGGCATTCATGTTTCTCTTGCTACCATTAATGATTCATATGTTAATAATAGTAAGTATATTGAGGCTAACTCAAAAGCCATCCATGCTTTAAAGAGTACCCTAAATGATGATTATTTATGTAGGGCTGCTAATCTTGACTCAGCTTTGTAGTATGGAATACCATCGTCTCCCTTGGCGAATAAGAGCAATACTATGCGGGGATCGACTCGGATGTTGGAAGTGAAGCTTCCAACGTATGCTACATGGTCCAAGGGGATAACCCCTTGAGGTAAATACCGAATCCGAGTTTAATGAAGATGTTGACATGTCTTGTAATGAGCTTACTTCATTTTGTCAACAACTACTAGAAAAATATGACATGCTTAAAAAGGATAATAAGAAAATGAAAAATAAATTTGATTCCATGTTAAAAGAAAAGATTCTTTACAAGATAAATTGGAATGTTTTTTAAAAGAAAATGAATGTTTGAAAAATGAAAATATTTCTTGCTTTCTAAGCTAAATGATCTTTGTGAAGGAAATACTTCATTGAAAAGTAAAATTATTTTGGTGGAAAAACAAAAGGAGATTGCTTTGCAAGAAAACACCTCTTTGAAAAGAAAGATTATTTCAAAAGAAAAATAAAATGTTTCTAAAGAATAAGATTGTTGATCATGCTTTTCATGCCACAAATATTAATAAAAATGAAGTAAAATTTTTGAAAAATAGAATTGATTGTTTAAGCTTAACTTTGAGCAATTATGCATTTAACCATTCTAGATTGGAATCCTTGTTTCAAAAGAAACAAGCTCCAAATGTTCATGCACATCACCTACATCATATATATGCACACTTTGTACGTCATGATCATACTCATTCACATGTGCATAGTAGAGTATATAAGTGTACACATTGCGACCACAAAGGCCATTTAGCAAAGTTTTATTTTGATAAGATACATCATATTAATTTTGCTAAGAAAAATGTTTGGGTTCCATTAGATGCTAACCCCCGGACCCAAAAGAAAATGGGTACCAAAATTCTCACCTTGTGTGTTTGATGTAGGTGTGGGCTCTCAAACGACGTGAGAGATTTGGTGTCTTGATGGTGGATGCACATGGATTTGATGGACATACATTTGATGCACCGCTATCAAGGAGGTTTGGTGGGACGACCACTATGTTTTGGAGAGTTGGAGCATAGTTCTTATGGTTTGGTAACTATCTCTAAACTCCTTTAGTTTACATGCTTTATATACATATATGTTTTTAGCATGTTTTCATGATTATGTTTAGTTTTGTGCTTCATGTGGTAAATAACTTGTTTAGATGTAGTTTTATCAAAACTTGAGTATATACGTGTACAAGTAGTGAGAAACATTTGATTTATATATGTTTGCACTTGTATAGCCTAGTTTTGATGATTCACTCATTTACACTTGTTTTGCCTATTTTCATGTTTTATTTCATGTATATGTAATTTTTGTTCAAAACTAATAAATATACATGTATGCCCTTCAGTCTCTTGCCTTCATGCAAATACTATATAGACTCTTTTTATGTTTGAAGTATGTATGTATATTGTTAGCTTTGGATAAAAACATACATATACCTAGAAGTTTGTTTTTAATGAAAATAAAATTTTTATGATTTTCATATTTGTTTGATAAAATGATATTCATGTTTTGTTTTGAGCATAATTGACTACTTTCATGAAAAATGCTATTTACATGATTCTTGTACACTTACACTTTATTTGTTTATTCATGACTTTGTTTCATGATTATTTTTGAGTTTTATAGATTTTGAGTGTCATCTTTTGTGTATTTAGTATGTTTCATGATATATATATGATTTGGTTTCATGTTTGAAGGATCTTTAACTAATTTTTCAAAAAATTACTTTAACTAGTTATTTATTCTTCATTTGGTAGTGTTTTCAATCTATAATTATTTTCAAACTTATTTTTTTTGAAAACCCCTACCATCCCAAGGGCGGACGGATGGGCGACCATGCCTTGTATGCCTAATTGCAAACCTTTTATCTTGTGCATGAAAAGTGTGGTTATTTATGAGATATACACTTGTTTCACATCATATTTTCAATTGGTATCACAATTGATATTTTTTGTATATATTCATATTTTGTTTTCTATATATGTATGTTTCACATTTCTAATAATATCAATTTCTATTAGTAGTTTCTTTTCATACATATATATGATTTGTTTGTGCTTGATTTATAAGATATTTACATGTTTAAAGTACAAATTATGTTTATGCTAAGCTTGAATTAAATCTTGTTTTCAATTGGTATCTCAATTGATATTTTAATAAGCTTATGCATTATTTTCAATTGGTATGTTTAATTGATATCAAAATTTATAGTATACTTTAATTGGTATCAATATGTTTCAATTTCCAATTGGGTTTCCATTTCAAATTGATTTCAAAAATGTTTTACCTATTTGGTATAAAAATTTATCATGTATTTCTATTGGTATCAAAATTTAATTTAAATTTAAATTGGTATCAAAATAATTTCTTTCATTGGTATCAAAATGTAAAAATGTTTCAATTCTAATTGGTATCACAAATTTCCTTTTTCATATGGTATCTATATCTTGTGATATCTAAAATTGATTTGTTGAAAAAAAATCAAAATTTATAGTGTTTATTTACAATTGGTATAAAAATTTGTGTTTAAAAATGTTTTGATATGTATTAACTATATGCATGGGGAGCTTAACATCTCTTCTACATATAGATTCATGTTGAGTGTATCTTATATTGAGGAGGTTGACATCTCTTCTTTATGCGATACACGTGTGTAGGCGGAGCTTAACATCTCCACTTATGCATTGTATATTATGTGTTATGTGAGTTAGGGCTTGTCATCCCTTCTTCATATAATGCATATATGCAGGGAAACTAACTTAGCGTCTTCCTCTTCATGAATGTATATCGCATATATTCTTATTATTTATTTGCTTTTTTTACCCCTTTTTTGATGATTGACAAAAAGGGGGAGAAAGATTTTGAGTCCATATATGCATATTTGTGTTTTTGCATATATTGAGTTTATGCATCTTATGTTTTAGAAAATGGAAAGAATATTTTTAAAAGTTTAAACAAAAGGGGGAGAAAGGTTTTTGGAAAAAGGATTTTGGATTTATATTTTTATCTCTCACCTAGTTGATGCATATATTTGTTTAGTTTCATGTACTTCATTGAATATATATTTGTTTATTTGTTATGCATGAGTTAAGGGGAGCTTCTATGAAGCTTAACTTTAATCCATGCATATATAACTCCATGAGTTTTGTCATCATCAAAAAGGGGGAGATTGTTGGCCCAAAGGCCCATCACTCTAGTTTTGATGATGATTAACTCATGTAGTTATAGTACTAATGATCTTGTGTTTACTTAGTCTCAAATTTGTGATCAAGATCTTAGTACGTGTTTAGCTTCAACAAAAGATTTCAAGTCAAGTTTTAGAGCTAGCAGTGTTGATTCAAGAGCTTATGTATCAAGACCACATCAAGTACTCAAGAGGAGTCTAGCTCATTGGATTAAGGTTTGGACCTTGTCATGAAGGAGGAGAAGACTTCAAGAGAAGACTTGTTTCTAGATTTGTTTTGTTAAGATTTTGTTTTAGAGAAAATGCAAAGGATAGAATAGTTGGTGGATTGCTCAATTATATCATATACACACACACTCAAGATTTATTTGTATTTTCGTAAAAGGATTTTCATTTTGGAAAAACATAAAGAGTTTTCATTTGGAAAAATACCGGTTTGGTTTTTGATATTCATAGTATACATGTTTTTAACCAAAATCATTTTAGTGCTTAATTGTCAAAAATATAGATATTTCATCATTCATGTGTAGTGGATCATATCCATACACTCTATGCTTTAAATTGTTTAAAATATCTTGTTTTTGTATTTGGAGAAGTTTTGGAAAAATCTATTTGGAAAAATACAGATTATTTTTTATGCCAAAATATCTAAGTTACAAAAATAGTTCAAAATATTTGTAACATGTTTTGATTTTACTCAAACGTGTTTGTATATCAAAGTATTTTACTGAACCTATTTTTGTAGAATTTTAGAGATTTTATGGGATTTTATTTAAGTCAAAAAGCCAAGTTTTCAATACCCATAATTTCTGTTTCTGGCTTCTGCTGGTCGACCGAGCCAGGAGTCGGTCGACCGACGTGCACAAGCGTGCATGCCTAGTTTGGTTGGAGGGTCGGTCGACCGACCCGGTCGACCGCCAGAGAGCTCTGCTATCTGGAAATGGCCCCGGTCGACCGGGCGGTCGACCGGTAGAGAGTTCTACTCTTTGTATCCAGGCCTCGGTCGACCGGCCGGTCGACCGACGTCCCCAACGGTCGAAAATATGACCGTTGGCGGTCGACCAGGACGGTCGACCGACAGCAGTCTGGACTGCTGATTGGACCCCAACGGCTAGTTTTTCTTAGCCTATAAAATGGGGATCCCTTGGACTGTTTTCTACAAGATTTTAAGAGAGTTTTTGGTCTAGTTTTTCTTATCTATATCAGTGGTTTTCTCCACAAGTTTTAGAGCCAATATTTTCAAATCAAAAGGAGAGTTTATCAAGAGTTTTCAAAAGTGATTCTTTGAGTTTTTCACGACCACATTCAATCCAAGTTTTCTCACACATACTTGAGCTTTCCATTGATATATCTATCCTATAGGAGAGTTGTTGTGAGAGTTATTTTAGGTGATCAAAGTGTTTAGATCACCAAGTGTTTCATTCTTGCTTTGAGGATACGGACTTGTGTGTTCACGGTGTTTCGAGTTCTAGTGAGAGCTCTTTGTAGAGGTGCGGCCTCGGCCAGCTTGCGTGTTTGCGGTGTGTTATTCTTACGGGAACAAGAGAGGGACTAGAGAGTCCAAAGGAGTTTTATTGTGAACTTGCTTGTAGGTGTTGCGGCACCGAGTGATCCGGTGGGATCGATTATAGTGGAAATCCTTCATGGTGTTGAAGGCGGGGACGTAGAGCAAGTGTGCTCGAACCTCAAAACAATTCTCCCATGTTTGCGATTGCTCTCTCTATCTCTCACTTGTCATTATATCTTACTTATGCTTATTGCTTTCATCTTTATATGCTTGATATATATTGTGCCTAATTGTTATATGCTTGGGAATTATTTGCTCACACTTGTATTCAACGAAGAGAGCCAAAGCGGCACCTCAACTCTTATCTAGAGGAATCTTGAGGAGATAGTCTAGAGCCCTTCACGGGGAATCCGGCTACACTCTTAGGTTATACTTGGTGTGGTGTGCATAAGAAGTTATAGTTTGCATAAATAGTTTTAATTCCGCATTAATCATCATTAGATTAGTTATTCACCTATTCACCCCCCCCTCTAGGTGATTTCACAGGGATCTACTCTCTTGCCTCCAAGAATTCAGAGAATTACTTCTCTAATCAGGGTGCTAATACCCTAAGATCTTCCTCCCTCTCAAGAAAATTTTGAAACCAGCTGAGAAGAAATTCCCAAGCGGAGGCAGCTCGAGAAGTAACAAGAGGGCTCTACCGACCTTCTGTTCTCTGATTCCCCGAACCAGGCGAGAAGGGAATCCCATCAGGCATCTGTCCGATTGTCTGATCGACCGCATCGTCAAAGGGATAAAGTGATCGCGCGCTGATCAGATTCCTACCGGCACACTTCCCCAGAAATCTCAGTGGAGATCTACCTGTAAACTTCTTTTTTTTACTTGTAATTTCGCTCCTCGACACTTTTTTGTAAGTTTTCCCCTTTGCAAAATCAATGGAAAACATATATATCCTATTATACAGGTATCCTAATTACACATGTTGACATTGTTACTGTACAAATTAAATAATCTTGTTAAATAAATAATATGATCATTAACAACTTACACTGGAATTGGAGAAATTGATGGAGGAGACAACGTCTGTATTTTGGATGGACCTAGGATATAGGTTGCGCAACCGAAAGAGGGTTCCACTGCAGGGTTCCCGTGGGGTGACTGACACCCTGTCCTGTTCTTGTCCTGTTATACATGTTACACATGTTTCTGACTACCTTGCAGTAGGGCCTAGTTCAACGCCAGGAGTCTGGGCCTTGGCCCGAGTATGCACGGGACTGATTTAAAATACAGACAATGTCTTCAATCGATCTGTTTCAATAACTTAGGACCTCATTGACACGTGTGATAGGCTTAGTATGAGATGCGTCTATTATAGGTGGTAATTGGTGTTCGCTGACATAATAATAATGAATTATCTATAACGTACTGTGGTTGATCATATAAACATTTGATACATGTATGTTATGTTAGATATCTGATTATACTGTGTTAAACACTTCATAGTACACCTGACTATGTACACCTGACTATAGCACTAACTTGCTGAGTTACTATTCATCTATGTTTGACATGTTATTTTAACCTTATCTTGTATATTTCCTTCATAGCATGCGCACATATTATATGCACCTGCACTTTCCAGTTTATTCTTACACATTCACTAGGAGTTCTGACTCCCTAAATTTGTATATTCAGATTTGTGGCTATTTATTATTGATCAAGTATTTGGAGAGGATCACGTGCATCTTGAGAAGCTGGAGTCCCTCTCTTCTTGATCATCGGTAATCCTGCTCTTTTGTTCATGTTTTCTCTTGATTCTATCTATATCGCAACCAGTTGTCATTTCTTTCTTTTATTCATCTACATTATTGTGTTAGATATTTATATGTCATATTGTAGTGACATTGATTTATCGTAATATATTTTATAACTTGTTCAGGTTACTTTAAACTTAGCGTGTATGCGTGGGGTATTTTCCTCGCGTATATACGTCGCTGACTCTCGCTGCGACTTTGTTTTCACGTATTTTGGAAAGCGGGGCGTGATAAAATTGATTCATACTCATATGTTCTAACTTGAATATAATATCGATGAGTTTGACTATATTTTGTTATAAATCAACTAGCCATTTTTGTGAATATTATTCTTTTTCATGATTATCTCTTTATATTCTCATGGCTTTTGATATTGGTGAATGTAAAAATAAGTTTAAAGTGCATGAATGCATTATAACTATATGATCGCACTTCAATTATGCCATGATAATATATTTCACTCTGTTTATTTAAAATCTCACTTTTATTCTTCTATAATATTATGTGAAAAATTCAATTACCTGATTTGAATAATGATTGAACTAATTTTTTTGTAAATCATATTTAAAAATGTGGATTTATGAACTTTCATTTATTTGGCATCTTCTTGATTGGAAAATTAAAGTTTTGACTCGATATGAATCTTAAGAATTAAGCAGAAAATATTTTGAATATACTTTATTTGCACCATATGCTAATGTTAGCCCAAAGGCTCATCACTCTAGTTTTGATTATGATCAACTCATGTAGTTATAGTACTAATGATCTTGTGTTTATTTAGTTTCAGATTTGTGATCAAGATCTTAGTAGGTGTGTAGCTTCAACAAAGGATTTAAAGTCAAGTTTTGGAGCTAACACGATTTGATTCAAGAGCTTGTGCATCAAGATCACATCAAGTACTCAAGAGGAGTCTAACTCTTTGGACTAAGTTTGGACCAAGTCAAGAAGGAGAAGAAGACTTCAAGTGAAGACTTCAAGATCATAACTTGAGTCTAGGTTTGTTTTATAAGATTTTATTTTTAGATAAAATGTAAAGGATAGAATAGTTGGTGGATTGCTCAAGTATATCTTATACACACACACTCTTGATTTAGATAAGGTTTTCATAAAAGAATGTTTATTTTAGAAAAATACAAAAGAGTTTTCTTTTTGAAAAATACAGGTTTGGGTTTTGGTATTCAAAGTTTACATGTATTTAACCAAAACAAAATTTAGAGCTTAATGTCAAAAACATAGATATTTCACCATGTTTGTGTAGTGGATCATATCCATATACTCTATGCTTTCAAAGTGTTTAAAATATCTTATTTTTGTATTTGGAGAAGTTTTGGAAAAATCAAGTTTTATAAAATACAGTTTTCATTTTTAGCCAAAATTTATAAGTTACAAAAATAGTTCAAATTATTTGTAACATGTCTTGATTTTGCTCAAACATGTTTGATTATCAAAGTATAATGTTAAAACTATTTTTTGTAGATTTTTGGTGATTTTATGGGATTTTATTTGAGCCAAAATGACCAACCTTTTGATCCCTAAAAGTGACCTGTCTGGCTTCAGCCGGTCGACTGGACCGGTCGACCGAGCTTGAAGTCGGTCGACCGACGTGCACAGAACGTGCACGCCAGGATTGCTAGAGGGCCGGTCGACCGACCCGGTCGACCGACCCGGTCGACCGCCAGAGAGCTCTGCTTTCTGAAAAGCCTCGATCGACCGGGCCGGTCGACCGGACAGAGAGTCTGCTCTCTGTATCCAGGCCTCGGTCGACCGGGCCGGTCGACCGCTTGCACAATGGTCAGAAATCTGACCGTTGGACGGTCGACCGGGCGGTCGACCGACAGGCCAATCTGGCTCCCAACAGCTAGTTTTTCTAGCCCTATAAATTGGGGCTTTTGCGGGATGTTTTCTACAAGATTTTAAGAAGAGTTTTGGGCTAGTTTTTCCTACTCATTTCAGTGGTTATATCTACATGTTTTAGAGCCAAATATTTTCAATCAAAAGGGGAGTTTATTAAGAGTGTTTCAAAAGAGTTTTTCTTGAGTTTTCCTCCACCATTTCAATCCTTGTTTTTCTCACACAACACTTGAGCTATCCAATGCTATATCTACCTATAGGGATTTATTGTGAGAGGATTTTAGGTGATCAAAGAGTTGTGATCACCAAAGTTCCATCTTTGTACTTTGAGGAGGCGGACGTGTGTGTTCGCGGTGTTTCGAGTTCGTGTGTGAACTCCTTGTTTGAGGTGCGGCCTCGGCGACCTAGTGGGCTCGCGGTGTGTTCTTGCGGGAACAAGAGAGGGACTAGGGAGTCTGATTGGTCGCTAATGTTGCATATTTAATATCATACGTCCATACTTATTATAGAATAAAAGCCTGCATTGTTCTAATTAATTGTTTGATTTATTTGCAGGCCCAATCTTTAAGGAGTTGAAGAGAAATGAGCCCAAAGCCCACCAAAATTCTAAATTAAATCAGAATTAATTCGTACTCACTAAATCAGGGCAAAATCAAGATGTTGAAACCGGTTGAGAAGAATCCTCTCAGGACCGATCGGTTAAAGCCAAGAATCTAAGGCTATTTCGTCAGAATCCAGGACTCCAACGAAGAAACCACTTAAAGATAAATACAGAAGAAACTCCCGGAGAGACCCACCAACAGGGTGTGGCCATCTGGCCACACCCTGGCCGCGGAAACGCGGCCCAAGCCGCGTTTCCGCAGCTTTGTTGGGGAGTTAGGGGGAGCGTTTTCTCCCCCGATCTCCCCGGGATCCTGATTACTGGGTATTTGTCCTATAAAAGGCCATGCTTTGTGCTGAAAAGGGACGACCATGCAGATTAGGATTTAGCCTAGTTTTCAGTCTTTGTAGTTTAGGTTTTTCTTTTCTTTTTATGTAACTTGTATGTAACTTAGGGTAGAAGAAGATTCATGTAAGTAAGAGAGAGAGGCTGACGTTGAGAGTGATACCGATGTACCCTCCTCCTTTCTTCCATTGTCTCTGCAATTAATAAAGGTAAAAGCTTCTTTTTATGTTCGTATTTTGTTTTGCTTTCTTCTTCCTCTTCTACTTTACCTTGGTTGTATTTGTTGAGTTTACAAGTGAAATCCAAAGCAAGTATAACTAAGCTACGTGAGAGCCAGCGATAGTTCATGAAGACGTTCTCCTCTTCCAAGATCCGCATAACTTCGTTCTTGCTAGGCTTGACGATATAATGTGCACGGGGACTGAGCTCGAGCTTATGATCTATGCGTTGAACGCCTCCGAAGCAAAGGTAGAACATGCAACGGTTTCCAGGTAAGTCATCACTCAACTTAGGTAAGTATTCCTTCCTTTCTTTCCTTTCTCTCATTTCTGTAAATTATATCACCACCTCTTCCAGCTCTTTCTTCTCCACTCACTCCATTTGTACATAGTCGCTTTTCTTGTTTTCTGATTTGTCCACCTTCTTCATCTTTCATTTTCTTCTTAACTTTAACTATAACTTTCTTTTTCATTTTTATAACTTTAAAACAGAGAAGAACTTTCGCTTATTTTCATAACGATTTCAATAAAACTGTAAACGCTTCTATCGCAAAACCCTCCTTGTGGATCACGACCCGCATAGCCACTTGCTATAGCGGAAGAATTGAGCACTTGCACATCTTCTTTCTTAAGTTCTATAATTCCGTATTTTGTGTGCAAGTTTAGCTTCAATCAAATTTTGGCGCCGTTGCCGGGGAAGGTAACATGTTTTTTATTGAAATCTGAATTTTTTTGAAAATTTTTTAGAACTAAACGAAGTTTCTTCTCTGTTGTAGGTTACAGGGCAATAAAAGTAGGAACTTAATATTGCAGTGACATACAAGTGGCCTTGGGCCTCTGCTCTAGAAAGCAGAGACCAAGGGCCCTCTGAATTGCCGCGTTCCCACGGCAAAAGCCGCGGATCCGCGGCAACGACGAGTTGACTACTAACAAGTTTTTGCAGGGCTGCTTGCTTTGCAAATTCTAGTTTTCTGCAATTATTTATTTCTTATATACCATCACATAAGCCTGCTAATAATCAACAGTAAAATGTTTGTTGCAAAAGTTAAAAATTGATTAGACGTTTGCATTTTAGGCACGTGTCTTTTCAATTCCTTTATTTTTACTGTTGAAGAGTGCTGGAGCAAGGTACGTATGCATTGCATTTAGCATAGGACTCACTTCTTGGTTGATTTATATCGCTTTGAGTGAATCTTATTTATCTTGTACACTTGCACAAAATTATCTTAAGGGCACTAACCCATAACAAGATAAGGTGGGGATTTAATCACCCTTCCTTAGCCCAAAAATCAGATTCCAAGCACTCACTAACCCAAGCCTAACTAAAATTGAGTAGATGTTGGCCCTAGGGACATCTCGGAGTCAATTAGGAGATTATCCTAAGGGGGAAAAATGTTGAAATCTGACTCCTGCAAAATCAGTGTCTAGGAAAGGGATTGAGGGCCGAAAGGCCGAAGGTTGGTGGTTATTTAATTAAGGAACGTCTTTGACGGAAAACCTCCCACCAACCTTGCCCTGACCTGGCTGATTAGCTTGTGGTCAAAGTCTATATTAGACCTCCCGTGGACAGTCTAATCAGTTAGGAGTCGTCTAAGTCATAGGTCTACCTTAACCTAGTTAGAATTTTTTTTTTCTTTTATTTGTTTGCTTCTTTGTTTGTTTTTGTTTGTATTCCATTGTGTGATATGGCTTATAATAATAATAATTTTTTCAACTTCAATAATAATCCATATTACACACTGACGTCATTTTCGGATATTACCAACCCGGCATATCATAATTTTGACCAACCTAGTGTGCCGGATTGGTCTTATCTGAATCAATATAACCCATACCCCCAATATAATAACTATAATTTTCATAATGATTTCAACTCTTCACCGAGTCAGTGGGGATTCACTTCCCCCGAGCATAATTTTCAACCACCTTGTCCTCCTTCTCCACCTAGTCCACAATATTTTCAAGATCCATACTCAGTTCCACTCGTCTAAATTAGAAAACCATCAATTTTGGAAATGAGTATGCGTGAGTCCAAACAAAAATCTCAAAATCTAATGGATTCACAATTTCACTACCACTTCCAAGACAATTCTTCATTTTTTCATCAAAACAATGAACATATCACCTATAAAGAGATGCTTGAATCCATGACTCAGGCTCAAAACGCTCGTAATAGTGACATAGATATGATGGTCGAATCTCTACGTTCTCACCGTTGGACCAATTCTGATGTCACTAACCATTCTGTTAGAGCCGAAGAGTCAGATTGTTTTGGAAATCAAGATTCTATTTCAGAACAACCATTTGAACTTGCCCAAACTCCAAATTTTGAAAAAGATATTGACAGTTTGGCAAGTTACTCCTTTCCTGAAATAGAACTTGAGAATGAATATGATCTTGAACCCCAAATTAGTGATTCAATTCTTCTTCCAGATTCAATAATGACTCCGGTATCTTCACCTGACTTCAATCTTTTCCCGGAGTCACCATTGGATCCCGTACCAATTCATAATGAAATTGAATCACCCATCTTTGAGGATCATATTGAACTTGACCAATTATACACTTTTGAAGATCCTATTGACAAATTGGCAAGTTCTCTATTTTTTGATATTGAACTCAATGAGTATGTGACCTAGATTCTCAAATTTGTGATCAAGTTCAACTTTCTGAATCAATATTGACTCCTGTTTTGTTATCAAACTTGAGTAATATTTTAGAGTCAGTTTTGATTCCTCCACCTATCATCACTGAACTGGAATCACCCATATTAGGTCACATTCCATTGTTGGAAAACACATGTGGACTTGAGTTTCAACTTCTTGACTTGGACCCAATTTCTGAACCTATTTCGACTCTTAAACCTTTACTTGATTTAAGTCACTTTCCTGAGTCGGTATTAGTTCCTGTCCTTCCTGAGTCCAAGTCAATCATTCTATCATTTCATACTTCATTCTGGGACGAGGTGATTGAAAAATTCGACTCCGAAATCAATTATGAAATTTGAAAATTAGATGGGGTTAATTACTTAATAAAAATCCTTCATGGATTCATCTTTTTAGTGGGTTATATTAAAGATATTTCTGGTGGGTTCCTCCGAACCCAAAGCAAAGTTGATTGGGCCGCGTTTCGTGGACCAATCAGACCACCACCGGAACCACCACCTTAAGGTAACCATTTTCCTTCCCTTTCTTCTTTTTCATGCATCTATGCATTAATTCATACATTGAGGACAATGCATGAGATAGATGTGGGGGAGGGTCTAACATAACTTTTCTTTTTCTTTAAAATAAAAAAAAGAAAATTTACATTTTTCTTTACTTTTAAAAACTTTTTGAAAAATAGAAACAATATTTTGACTTATTTTTGTAAGAAATTAAGTTAATTTTAAGGAATAGGAAAATCCAAATTAGGATTTCTTATACTTGGTCAAAATAAGATTATTTGTTTGTTTTTTAGAGTTAGGAAGATAATTTGTCAAAGTAATTTGGTCTTGATCTTTACCTTGATGAAATATGCACACTTCATACACTTACACACTTAGGGTTCAAAAACAAAGATTCTTATGCCTTATAAAAAAAAGTCTAATTATTGATTAGCTAGGTGCTTTGGCCTAAGCAAGCCTTAGTATTTATGCAAAAGATGATTAGATAAGTTATAAAAAAATTTTATATATATATACAAACAAATCTAATTATTGACTAGCTAGGTGCTTTGGCCTAAGCAAGCCTTAGTATTTATGCGAAAGATGATTAGATAAGTTTGAAAAGAAAAATCCTCTAATTAAGTTGGGTATTTGTGCCTAATAAAGCATAAGTATTCACGCCTAAAAGAGGTTCATATAACAAAATCCTTAGTTTTGTGGCCTTGTTTGCTCGAGTCCTTAAGTCCTTGGGGGTGTTTTCTCACCTGGTGCCCTAAGACCGTTTGGTTTGGGAGTCATCGATTAAAGGCTCGTTACATGGGCAGATTAGAAAGCCTAATAAAACTAAGAAATAATACCACAAAAAAAAAGTATATATATAAATAAATAAGGCATAAGAGTTAGAGTAAATGAACCCTTAGTCAAAATTTTCACAGTCACAAGGTGCATATGACTTAGGGTAAAATAATAGACTAGATGAGAAGTACAATTTGACTCCTTACTTTGATTGATAACAAAATTTTGAATAGAGACTAAGTTTAGGAATGAAAAATTCAGTTTTCCTATAACTTATAGATTGCTTAGATCTTACAATCATATTTCAAATATTTTTCTCTTTCAAAATGCTTTTCGAAAATACTAACTCTTTATTTCCCTTTCTTTATAGATTTTGTTGGTGTAATCCGCTGAAAACCCTCACGAGACAACACTCGTCCTCTAGGGGAAACTTAGAGGTTTAACGGCTTGTTGCACATGCTCAGTGCAATCGCGTGACCTGCGAAAGTGGTCTAATAATCCTTAGTATAGTTTAGTTGTTTTGCTCGAGGACGAGCAAAAGATAGGTATGGGGGTGTGATCGGTCGCTAATGTTGCATATTTAATATCATATGTTCATACTTATTATAGAATAAAAGCCTGCATTGTTCTAATTAATTGTTTAATTTATTTGCAGGCCCAATCTTTAAGGAGTTGAAGAGAAATAAGCCCAAAGCCCACCAAAATTCTGAATTAAATCAGAATTAATTCGCACTCACTAAATCAGGGCAAAATCAAGAGGTTGAAACCGGTTGAGAAGAATCCTCTCAGGACCGATCGGTTAAAGCCAAGAATCTAAGGCTATTTCGTCAGAATTCAGGACTCCAACGAAGAAACCACTTAAAGATAAATACAGAAGAAACTCCCGGAGAGACCCACCAACAGGGTGTGGCCATCTGGCCACACCCTGGCCGCGAAAACGCGGCCCAAGCCGCGTTTCCGCGGCTTTGTTGGGGAGTTAGGGGGAGCGTTTGCTCCCCGATCTCCCCGGGATCCTGATTACTGGGTATTTGTCCTATAAAAGGCCATGCTTTGTGCTGAAAAGGGACGACCATGCAGATTAAGATTTAGCCTAGTTTTCAGTCTTTGTAGTTTAGATTTTTCTTTTCTTTTTATGTAACTTGTATGTAACTTAGGGTAGAAGAAGATTCATGTAAGTAAGAGAGAGAGGCTGACGTTGAGAGTGACACTGATGTACCCTCCTCCTTTCTTCCATTGTCTCTGCAATTAATAAAGGTAAAAGCTTCTTTTATGTTCGTATTTTGTTTTGCTTTCTTCTTCCTCTTCTACTTTACCTTGGTTGTATTTGTTGAGTTTACAAGTGAAATCCAAAGCAAGTATAACTAAGCTACGTGAGAGCCAGCGATAGTTCATGAAGACGTTCTCCTCTTCCAAGATCCACATCACTTCGTTCTTGCTAGGCTTGACGATATAATGTGCACGGGGACTGAGCTCGAGCTTATGATCTATGCGTTGAACGCCTCCGAAGCAAAGGTAGAACATGCAACGGTTTTCAAGTAAGTCATCACTCAATTTAGGTAAGTATTCCTTTCTTTCTTTCCTTTCTCTCATTTCTGTAAATTATATCACCACCTCTTCCAACTCTTTCTTCTCTACTCACTCCATTTGTACATAGTCGCTTTTCTTGTTTTCTGATTTGTCCACCTTCTTCATCTTTCATTTTCTTCTTAACTTTAACTATAACTTTCTTTTTCATTTTTATAACTTTAAAACAGAGAAGAACTTTCGCTTATTTTCATAACGATTTCAATAAAACTGTAAACGCTTCTATCGCAAAACCCTCCTTGTGGATCACAACCCGCATAGCCACTTGCTATAGCGGAAGAATTGAGCACTTGCACATCTTCTTTCTTAAGTTCTATAATTCCGTATTTTGTGTGCAGGTTTAGCTTCAATCAGAGTCTAAAGAGCTTGTAGGTGTTGCAGCACCAAGTGATCCGGTGGGATCGATTTTAGTGAAAATCCCTCATAGTGTTGAAGGCGGGGACGTAGAGCAAGTGTGCTCGAACCTCGAAACAAATATCCCGTGTTTGCGATTGCTCTCTCTATCTCTTACTTGTCTATATCTTGCATGCTTATATTGTGTTTATCTTTATATGCTTGATATACATTGTGTGCTTATTGATATATGCTTAGGGATTGTTTGCTCACACTTGTATTCAACCAAGAGAGCCAACGCGGCACCTCAACTCTTATTTAGAGGAATCTTGAGGAGTTAGTCTAGAGCCCTTCACAGGGAATTCAGCTACGCTCTTGTGTTATACGTGGTGTTTAGTTTAATAAATTTTAGTTTGCATCATAGAAGTTTTTAATTCCGCATTATTGACCATTAGATTAGCTCATCACCTATTCACCCCCCTCTAGGTGACTTATAATTGGTATCAGAGCAAAGTGCTCTTTATTTGGGTCTTACAACCTCTAGAGTCAAAGACCCTCATTTTAGGCTAATCACAATATTTGTACACACACCATGGAGGCCTAGGTATTCATGTTTATTTTGCCACTACTAAAGATTCTTATTGTTTAAATGGCAAAAATAATGAGGCTAATGCAAAGGCCATTCATGCTTTGAAAAGTACCCTAAATGATGAATATTTATCTAGGGTTTCTAACATTGATTCGGCTTTTGTAGTATGAAACACAATTCTCTCCCTTGGCGAAAAAGAACAATATTATGCAGGGAGCGACTCGGATGTTGGAAGTAACGCTTCCAACGTGTGCTACATGGTCCAATGGGATAACCCCCTTGAGGTAACTACCGAATTCGAGGTAGAAGAGGATATTGAAATGCCATATAATGAACTAGCATCATTTTGTCAACAACTCTTAGAAAAATATGAATTGCTTAAGAAAGATAATAAGAAAATGAAAAAGAATTTTGATTGCATGTTAAAAGAAAATGATTCTTTTAAAAATAAAGTTGCATGCATTGAAAAAGAAAATGAAGATTTGAAGAATGAAAATGTTTCCTTGATGTCTAAATTAAATGATTTTTGTAAAGGAAACACTTCTTTGAAAAATAAAATTGTTTTGGTGGAAAAATAAAATGCAGTTGCTTTACATGAAAGCACTTCTTTAAAAAGAAAAATTGTTGAAAAAGAAAAGGTAAATGTTTCTAAAAAGAAAAAGATTGTTGATCTGCTTTACATGCTAATATTGATAAAAATGAGATTAAAGTTTTGAAAAATAAAATAAATTGTTTGAGCTCAACTTTGAGCACATGTGCATTTAACCATAAAAGATTGGAGTCCTTGTTTTCAAAGAAACAAACTCCACATGTTCATGCACATCAATCACATCATGCATATTCACTATTTGCACGTCATGATCACACACACACATATGCATGCTAGAGTGTACAAATGTACACATTGTGGCCGCAAAGGCCATTTAGCAAAATTTTGTTATGATAAGATAAATGCTTTAAATTTTGCTAATAAGAAAAATCTTTGGGTTCCTTACAAAACTAACCCCAAGGACCCAAAAGAAATTGGGTACCAAAATCCCCACCTTGTGTTTTTGATGTAGGTGCGGGCTCTCACGAAACATGAGAGGGATGGTACCTTGATGGTGGATGCACATGGACATGATGGACACATATTTGATGCATCGCTATCAAGGAGGTTTGGTGGGACAACCACCATGTTTTGGAGATTTGGAGTATAGTTCTCTGCTTTGGTAACTATCTCTAAACTCCTAGTTTATTTACATGCTTGTTCATATATGATATTTTTAGCATGTTCATTTTTTTGCTTCTTGTGGTAAATACTAGTTTAAATATAGTTTTTATTAAAACTTGGATTTATACGTGTACAAATAGTGAGCAACATTTGATTCATATACGTTTGCTCCTCATTGTTCATTTGTACTCACTATATGTGATTGGTAGTCAAAAGTGCATTTTTATCATAACATTTACCATCACATTTTCATATTTATTCATTTAATTCTGCACAATTATTAATAATTTATAATTTATTGTGTGCAGGCCTCGAATTATTATTTTAATAATAAATAAAGCTTACTGAAGCCCAAAAGCCCATATTTAAAGCCCAAGAGTCAAACTGCAAATAGCAGATTGTCAAAAGTGCAATTATGCAAGGGCTAAAGTTGCAATTATTAAAGATAAGGGAAGGATAGAATTCTACCCAACCCTAAACTCTTGCAGGATGAGCATAAAAGCCAAAGATAAGAAGGAAATTCGTGGATAAAAGATTTGGGATATTTGAGATCAAGGTAACTTGACTTCTAAGTTATCTCGAAAATCCAGAATAAAGAGTCAGGATCACACTTCCAGAAGCAAGCGCCCAGATGGACGGACCAGAAGAAGCCACGCGCCAAAGCGCGTGGCCAGATTCCCTAGAAATGCCGCAATTCCACGGCAAAATCCCAGTTTCTGCGGCAAAGTTGATGACATCATGGACCAGATTTCGTGGGCGACTTTATCCGGGACTCTTCGACCTTCTGCACCTATAAATACCCCCTGCAGTGCAACGTACAGAGTAGTCCAGCGTCCAGCAAAGGGCCAAAAGCTAGGGTTTAGTTTTTAGGTTAGATTTTATTTTTGTTTTTATTTTGTAAATTTTGTAACTGAGAGTGGAGGAAACTTTCATGGAGGATGGAGTATTCGCTTGTACTGAGGTGACAGCGGTATAAGCCCGCTTATCTTCCATTGTTAATGAAATCCGTTTAAGGTTCGTTTTTGTTATTATTTTATGTTTTTTCATCTCTTGTTTATTCTTGTGTTTCTCTGTTTCTATTTTCTTTCTTCTATTTGTTCTCTAATGCCTTGTGAACAATGAGACCCAACTGCTTCGAGACTGCCTAGCCAACGAAGATCCCTTGATGGCTTATGGCGATTAACTTCCTATACGCCATACTTGCAAGTCTTCCGAGAAAAGGTAAATCATCGCACGGATCAAAGGTAAGCAGGCTGAAGAGGTTCGTACGTGTTTTCTTTATTTTCTTTCTTTAGTTTTGATCCACATCTTCCACAATTCTTTTCTTCACTTCATTATAAATACTATTCATTGTAAATACCACTACTAATAATAAAAAGAAAAAAAAGAGATAACTTGCTTAACGCTTCCATCGCAGTCCCTCCTTGAGGATCACGACCCGCATAGCCCTGCTACCGCAGATTAGAATTGAGCACCTCGCACTATTATTTCTTAAATCTAAAATTGTTTATTTTCATGTGCAGGAAAACTCAGTCAACAAATTGGCGCCGTTGCCGGGAGGGACGGTAAGTTTATCTCTAAAACAAAATTTTAATTTTTAACTAATTCTTCATTCTTTTCTGTTTGCAGGTTTGGAGAACAGGAAATAGAAACATAGAAGCAACAGTGGACATATTGCTATTCTGTGCCTCTGCCCTCGAAGGCAGAGCACCAGAACCTACTGTTTTGCCGCGGATCCGCGGCCAGAGCCGCGGAAACGCGGCAACAGTAGAGAACTACTGACTGCAGTTTTTTTTGCAGGGTGCTTCAAATTAAAAATACTGCTCACTACTCTACTCTGTTTTGTTCTGTGATATACCTGTAAATTGCTAATAATTCAACAGTAAATTATTGGTTGTTAAAAAATAAAAATTGATTAGACGTTTGCATATTAGGCACGTGTCTTTTCAATTACATTATTTTTACTGTTGAAGAGTGCTGGAGCAAGGTACGTACGCATTGCATGTAGAATAGGACTCATCTCTTGGTTGATTTTCTGCTTTGAGTGAATCTTATCTACTTATCTTGTACACTTGCACTAATTCATCTTAAGGGCATAACCCATTAACAAGATAAGGTGGGGATTTCATCACCCTTCTTTAGCCCAAAAATCATATCCAAGCACTCACTAACCCAAGCCTAACTAAAAAAGAGTAGACATTGGCCCTAGGGACATCTCGGACTCAATAGGAGATTATCCTAAGGGGGAACAGTGCTGGAAGTTGACTCTTGCCAAATCAGTGTCTAGGAAAGGGATTGAGGGCCGAAAGCCCGAAGATTGGTGGTTATTTAATTAAGGAACGTCTTTGACGGAAAACCTCCCACCACTCTTGCCCTGACCTGGCTGATTAACTTGTGGTCAAAGTCTGCACCCTACCTCCTATGGACAGTCTAACCAGTTAGGAGTCGTCTAGGTCATAGGTCTACCCTAACTTAGGTTAGAATTTTTTTTGTTTGTTTATTTGTTTGTTTTCTTTTTTCTTTGTTTGTGTTGGTGTGATATGGCATATAATAATAATCCCAATTTTAATCCATATTACACACCTAACTATTTTTCGGATATTACCAACCCGGCATATCACAACTTTGACCAACCTAGTGTGCCGGAATGGTCTTATCCGAATGAATATAACCCATACCCCCCATCTTATGACCATAATTTTCATACTTTCAACTCTTCACAGGGTTCATGGGGTTTCAAGTCCTCCGAGTCTAATTCTCAACCGAATTGTCCTTCATATCCATCTAGTCCACATTCTTTCAATGATTCATACTCAGATACCCCCATTCAGAATAGAATACCATCTATCGGGGAAATGATAAGTATGCATGAGTCCAAGCAACAATTACCATCTATCGCAGACATGATAATGCGTGAGTCCACCGACTCACAACTTCATCACGATTACACTTCATCTTTTCAAGTCCAATCACAGCATGATGCACCTATCGACTATGAAAGGATGCTTGCAGCCATGACTCAGGCTAGATTAGCCCGTGATCGTGACATAGATCTGATGGTTCAATCATTACGTTCTCACCGTTCGGCCATTTCTGCTTTTGCTGACCACTCTCTTAGAGCCGACGAACCAAGTTGCTTTGGACAACAAGATTCTATTTCAGTGCCATCATTTGAACTTGCCGAAACTCCAATTCTTGATAATATGGCAAGTTTCTCCTTTCCTGAAATAGAACTTGAGCATGAATATGATCATGATCTTCCACTCGATGATTCAATTTTATTTCCTGATCCAATAATGACTCCAGTGTCTCCACCTGATTTCACTTTTCCCGAGTCGACATTAGATCCTATTCCAATTCATAATGAAATTGAATCACCCATTTTAGATGATCATATTGAACTTGACCAATTGTGCAATTTTGAAAATCCTATGGATAAATTGGCAAGTTCTTTTTATTACAATGAACCCAATGAGATATGCGACCTAGATTCTCACAATCTCTTTACTTCTGAAACTGATTGTACAATTCTGACGGAAGATGTTGACCTTAGTTTTGAAGAATTGTATGGCGATGAGCTAGAATTTCTTAATATTGGAAGTAAAGAGATATTACCCATATTAGGTCACATTCCATTGTGGGAAGAAGATTGTGGACTTGAGTTTCAATTTCTTGACTTGGACTCAATTCTTGAACCTAGCCCGACTCCTGAGTCCTTACTTGATTTGAGCATCTTCCTTGAGTCGGTATTTGTTCCCGTACCTATAATGTCCAAGTCAATAATTCCATCTTTTCATACTCCATTTTGGGACAAGGAGGTTGAGACAATTAACTCTGAAATTTATTATGAAATTTGGAAATTTGATCGGGTGGAAATACTAAAAATTGATTATACATATATTTTAGTGGGTTATGTAAGGAAAGTTTCTGGTGGGTTCCACCAAATTATCTATCATCTTGATTGGGCCGCATTTCGTGGACCAATTAGACCACCTCTGGAACCACCACCCTAAGGTAACTTCCGCCTTCCCTTGTTCTTTTTCATACATATATGCATTCATTCATACATTGAGGACAATGCATGAGATAAGTGTGGGGGTGGCCTTTACTAACATACTAACATAAGTAGACACTAACAAAATTTGCTAATAAAAAAAAAATTTAAAAAAAATGTTATAAAAAGGACAGTATTTTGACTTATTTTTTTTGAAAGAAACCTAAGTTAGTTTTAAGGATTAGGAAAATCATGATTAGGATTTCTAAAAACTTGGTCAAAATAAATAAATTGTTGAATTTTTAAGTATAGGAGGAGAAATTGAATAAGTAGTTAGTCTTAATTTTTACCTTAATGAAATGTGCATACCAAATACATATCTAGGATTCTAAGACAAAGACCTTGTGTCTCATAAAAAAAAAAAGAAGAAAAAAAAGAGAAAAAAAATCACCAATTAAGCTGATACATGTGCCTCAAGAAGCATAAGTATTCATGCCTAAAGGTGAGTAAATAAAATAAAGTCCTTAGTTTTGGGGCCTAGTTCACTCGAATTTGAGTCCGCGGGGTGTTTTCTCACCTGGTGCCCTAAAGCCAACCGGTTTGGGAGTCATCGACTTTAAGTTCGCTACATGGGTGGATTAGAAAGCCTAAGAAAATTAAGGAAAAATTACTTATATATGTATTAACACATCTAATAGTCAATTGTTAGGTATGAGGGCCTCAAGAAGCCTTAATGCTTATACGAAAGAAAATTAGATGCGTTATACATATTAAAAAAATAAAAAAAAAGAAAAAAAAATATATAGAGAGGCATGAGAGTCCAAGTTAAGGAATTCCTAGATTCACAAGGGTGCGTATGATTTTTGGTAACGAAAAAGACTATATTAGAAATTCAATTTTAATTCTTACCTAAAATGAAAAACAATTAACCTTATAAAGACTAAGTTTGAAGAATGAATAAAAATGAGGATCCTAAAACTTATAGACTACTTAGTCTCTTCAATAATAATTCAAATATTTTTCTTTTTATGGATTTTGTGGGTGCAATCCGCTGAAAACCCTCACGAGACAACACTCGTCCTCTAGGGTAACCTAGAGGTTTAACGGCTTGTTGCACATGCTAAGCAACCGTGATTCCTATGAAAGTGAGTTAGGTTAGATTAACTTTTCATTTCTTTTTCTTTTTCTTTGTTTTTACTCGAGGACGAGCAAAAAGATAAGTGTGGGGGTGTGATTGGTAGTCAAAAGTGCATTTTTATCATAACATTTACCATCACATTTTCATATTTATTCATTTAATTCTGCACAATTATTAATAATTTATAATTTATTGTGTGCAGGCCTCGAATTATTATTTTAATAATAAATAAAGCTTAATGAAGCCCAAAAGCCCATATTTGAAGCCCAAGAGTCAAAGTGCAAATAGCAGATTGTCAAAGTGCAATTATGCAAGGGCTAAAGTTGCAATTATTAAAGATGAGGGAAGGATAGAATTCTACCCAACCCTAAACTCTTGCAGGATGAGCATAAAAGCCAAAGATAAGAAGGAAATTCGTCGATAAAAGATTTGGGATATTTGAGATCAAGGTAACTTGATTTCTAAGTTATCTCGAAAATCCAGAATAAAGAGCCAGGATCATACTTCCAGAAGCAAGCGCCCAAATGGACGGACCAGAAGAAGCCACGCGCCAAAGCGCGTGGCCAGATTCCCTAGAAATGCCGCAATTCCACGGCAAAATCCCAGTTTCTGCGGCAAAGTTGATGACATCATGGACCAGATTTCGTGGGCGACTTTATCCGGGACTCTTCGACCTTCTGCACCTATAAATACCCCCTGCAGTGCAACGTACAGAGTAGTCCAGCGTCCAGCAAAGGGCCAAAAGCTAGGGTTTAGTTTTTAGGTTAGATTTTATTTTCGTTTTTATTTTGTAAATTTTGTAACTGAGAGTAGAGGAAACTTTCATGGAGGATGGAGTACTCGCTTGTACTGAGGTGACAGCGGTATAAGCCCGCTTATCTTCCATTGTTAATGAAATCCGTTTAAGGTTCGTTTTTGTTATTATTTTATGTTTTTCATCTCTTGTTTATTCTTGTGTTTCTCTGTTTCTATTTTCTTTCTTCTATTTGTTCTCTAATGCCTTGTGAACAATGAGACCCAACTGCTTCGAGACTGCCTAGCCAACGAAGATCCCTTGATGGCTTATGGCGATTAACTTCCTATACGCCATACTTGCAAGTCTTCCGAGAAACGGTAAATCATCGCACGGATCAAAGGTAAGCAGGCTGAAGAGGTTCGTACGTGTTTTCTTTATTTTCTTTCTTTAGTTTTGATCCACATCTTCCACAATTCTTTTCTTCACTTCATTGTAAATACTATTCATTGTAAATACCACTACTAATAATAAAAAGAAAAAAAAGAGATAACTTGCTTAACGCTTCCATCGCAGTCCCTCCTTGAGGATCACGACCCGCATAGCCCTGCTACCGCGGATTAGAATTGAGAACTTGCACATCATATTCTTAAAACTAAAATATTATATTTTGTGTGCAGGAAATCTCAATCAATATGCACATGTATAGCCTAGTTTTGATGATTCTCTCATTTACACTTATTTTGCCTATTTTCGTGTTTTACTTCATGTATATGTAGTTTGTATTCAAATCTAATAAATATACATGTATACCCCATAAGTCATTTGCCTTCATGGAATTTACATTATGGACTCTTTTTATGTTTGGGATATGTATGCATATTGTTAGGATTGGATAAAAACATACATATACCTAGAAGTTTGTTTTTGAGATGAAAAATGAATTTTTTTTAAACCTTCATGATTTGTTTGATAAAATAATATTCATGTTTGTTTTGAGCTTCATTGATCATTTTCATGGAAAATGCTAATTACATGAATTTTGTGCACTCACATTATTTGTTTATTCATGACTATGTTTCATGATCATTTTGAGCCTTATAGATTTCGAGTGTCAATTCTTATGTATTTAGTATGCTTCATGGATATATAGATTTGATTTCATGTTTTGAAGGATCTTTAACTAGTTTTTCAAAAATTATTTTAACTAGTTAAGTATACTTCATTTGGTAGTGTTTTCTATACTAAAAATATTTTTCAAACTCTAATTTTGAAAACCCCTACCAACACCTCTAATGGGAGGATGGATGGGCGAGTATGCCTTGTAAGCTTAATTGAAAAATCTTTTATCTTGAGCATATAATGGGTGGTAGGTTATGAGTTATATACTTGATCTCTATTGGTATTTTTATTTTGTATATACTCATATTTTCTTTCCTATATATGTATGCTTCATTTCAAATAATATCAATTTCTATTGATATTTTCATTTTCATACATATATATGATTTATTTGTGCTTGATTAAAATCAATTTACATATTTAAAGCACAAAGTATGTTTATGCTAAGCTTAATTCAAATCCTTATTTTCAATTGGTATCTCAATTGATTGTTTTAAGAAGCTTATGTATTATTTTTAAAAATTGATATTTTTATCGATATCAAAAATATGCAATAATTTTCAATTGGTATCAATATGATTCTATTTTTTATTAAAATCAAAAATTTGTAATGATTATTTACAACTGGTATCTTAAAATTTGATTTACTAAGATATCTCAAAATTTATTTTATTAAGAAAAATTCAAAATTTTGTTTGAATAAGAAAAATTAAAAATGTTTTGATTTGTATTGCCTCTATGCAAGGGGGAGCTTAACATCTCTTCTACATATAGATTCGTGTTGAGTGTATCTTATATTGAGGAACTTGATAACTCTTCTTTATGTGGTACACGTGTGTAGGGGGAGCTTCACATCTCCTCTTATGCATTACATATTATGTGTTATGTGAATTAGGGCTTGTCAGCCCTCCTTCATGTAATGCATATATGTAGGGAAGTTAACTTAGCGTCTTCCTCTTCATGAATGTATATCACATATATCTCTTTTATTGATTTGTTTAATGTCGCCCCTTTATTTATTTTTTCTTTTGACAAAAAGGGGGAGAACATTTTATTTTTACTTTAACCACTTTGTTGATGATTGACAAAAAGGGGGAGAAGTATTTGGTATATATGCATGTTTTCCTTACTTTATTCATAAAGGGGGAGAAGGATTTATGTATATGCATATATGTTTTGTCTTGCAAATAGGAGAAAAAGAATTTTGGATGTGTTTCATGCTTGTTTTATGCATGTTTATCTCCTTATATTTGCATACATGTTTAGTTAGTTTACGTGCTTCATTGTCATATCTTATTGATTTTTTTGTGATGCATGAGTTAAGGGGGAGCTTCCTTGAAGCTTTACTTTATAACTTCATGAGTTTTGTCATCATTAAAAAGGGGGAGATTGTTGGCCCAAAGGCCCATCACTCTAGTTTTGATAATGATCAACTCATGTAGTTATAGTACTAATGATCTTGTGTTTATTTAGTTTCAGATTTGTGATCAAGATCTTAGTAGGTGTGTAGCTTCAACAAAGAATTTAAAGTCAAGTTTTAGAGCTAACACGGTTTGATTCAAGAGCTTGTGCATCAAGATCACATCAAGTACTCAAGAGGAGTCTAGCTCTTTGGATCAAGTTTGGACCAAGTCAAGAAGGAGAAGAAGACTTCAAGTGAAGACTTCAAGATCATGACTTGAGTCTAGGTTTGTTTTATAAGATTTTATTTTTAGATAAAATGTAAAGGATTGAATAGTTGGTGGATTGCTCAAGTATATCTTATACACACACACTCTTGATTTAGATAAGTTTTTCATAAAAGAATTTTTATTATGAAAAAACACAAAAGAGTTTTCTTTTTGAAAAATACCGGTTTGATTTTTGGTATTCAAAGTTTACATGTATTTAACCAAAACCCAATTTAGAGCTTAATGTCAAAAACATAGATATTTCACCATATTTGTGTAGTGGATCATATCCATGCACTCTATGCTTTCAAAGTGTTTAAAATATCTTGTTTTTGTATTTGGAGAAGTTTTGAAAAACAAAGTTTTGAAAAATACAGTTTTCATTTTTAGCCAAAATTTATAAGTTACAAAAAAGTTCAAATTATTTGTAATATGTCTTGATTTTGCTCAAGCATGTTTTATTATCAAAGTATAATGTTAAAACTATTTTTGTAGATTTTTGGTGATTTTATGAGATTTTATTTGAGCCAAAATGACCAACCTTTTGATCCCTAAAAGTGACCTGTCTGGCTTCAGCCGGTCGACCGGACCGGTCGACCGAGCTTGAAGTCGATCGACCGGGTCGGTCGACCGACGTGCACAGAACGTGCACGCCAGGATTGCTGGAGGGCCGGTCGACCGACCCGGTCGACCGCCAGAGAGCTCTGCCCACCGGACAGAGAGTCTGCTCTCTGTATCCAGGCCTCGGTCGACCTCGGTCGACCGGGCCGGTCGACCGCTGGCACAACGGTCAGAAATCTGACCGTTGGCCGGTCGACCGGGCGGTCGACCGACAGGCCAATCTGGCTCCCAACGGCTAGTTTTTCTAGCCCTATAAATTGGGGCTTTTGGGGGATGTTTTCTACAAGATTTTAAGAAGAGTTTTGGGCTAATTTTTCCTACTCATTTCAGTGGTTATATCCACATATTTTAGAGCCATATTTCCAATCAAAAGGGGTTTATCAAGAGCGTTTTAAAAGAGTTTTTCTTGAGTTTTCCTCCACCATTTCAATCCTTATTTTTCTCACACAACACTTGAGCTATCCATTGCTATATCTACCTATAGGGATTTGTTGTGAGAGGATTATAGGTGATCAAAGAGTTGTGTTCACCAAAGTTCCATCTTTGTACTTTGAGGAGGCGGACGTGTGTGTTCGCGGTGTTTCGAGTTCGTGTGTGAACTCCTTATTTGAGGTGCAGCCTCGGCGAGTTTGTGGGCTCGCGGTGTGTTCTTGCGGGAACAAGAGAGGGACTAGGGAGTCCAAAGAGCTTGTAGGTGTTGCGGCACCAAGTGATCTGGTGAGATCGATTTTAGTGAAAATCCTTCATAGTGTTGAAGGCGGGGACGTAGAGCAAGTGTGCTCGAACCTCGAAACAAATATCCCGTGTTTGCGATTGCTCTCTCTATCTCTTACTTGTCTATATCTTGCATGCTTATATTGTGTTTATCTTTATATGCTTGATATACATTGTGTGCTTATTGATATATGCTTAGGGATTGTTTGCTAACACTTGTATTCAACCAAGAGAGCCAACGCGGCACCTCAACTCTTATTTAGAGGAATCTTGAGGAGTTAGTCTAGAGCCCTTCATGGGGAATTCGGCTACACTCTTGTGTTATACGTGGTGTTTAGTTTAATAAATTTTAGTTTGCATCATAGAAGTTTTTAATTCCACATTATTGACCATTAGATTAGCTCATCACCTATTCACCCCCCTCTAGGTGACTTACAGCTAATGCAAATACATCTTGGTGTCACTACCTTTACTTATATTGATGAATTTCATGTTAGAACTTAATCTTGGTATATGCTTAAGATATTCATGGTGAGCTGTATAAGAATTTTTTTTATCTCCATCTCATCTAGTCAAAATTTATCAAGATATTATGCATGTCAAACTTGATCAAGATATAATTGATAATAATTTGTGTAGCAATGTGAATGCTCTTAACTTGCCAAATCGTATATTACATGCTCTCACAAAATAATTGATGTTTGACATATATTTGTGGCTACCAAATTTCAATGAGAACTTATTTGAAATACCTTTTCAATGAAATATTCTTGTCATATTGGTACATGCTAAATGAGTTCTTGAATGTGATATTTGTCATGTTACATTTAGCATCATATTTTATATGAATTTCATGATATTGAGATAAGATCAAGTTTTGGTAATATAACTATGCAACTTATGTATATTGCTGGTTTTGAAATACATTTTGAAAAATTATTTTTACTATGAGATTTTTGATATTTTTTAATTCTTAAAAAAATATTTGAGATATAGTTATGCATTGTCAAATCTCTACTATCTTTAAATTTTATACACTTTTGAGAATTCTGTGTCCAAATCTTTTTAGAACTTATTTATTGGATTTATCTTACTTAAATTAGATTGTTCAGACCACTTGTGTTATGATTTTCTATCTTCATGTAATAATTTGTAACTTTCTAAATATTCTTAATAACATTGTTAATGATGACTATTTATCTCTGAAGTTGAAATCAGTGAAATTTTATGAATTTGACTTTTTACTTTTCTTGACATCTTAATTCATCTATATTTTTTATGTGCCAATAATACATAAACTTAAATGACTCTTGCACCATTTATTTACTTCATTCTTTATAGGTTTTTACTTTATCTTGATGATTGTACTTGATATTTGACACATTTTAATTTAAATACTTATTTGTGATATACATTTTCACTTACACATGTATATTAAATATATAATTTTGGTAAACATTTATATTTATATGCATCTCATTCATCCATTGAAGTTTTATATAAATATTTTACATAAATTAGTTTAAATTAATATTTTGATGATTTATATATATGATTCATATCATTTGTATTGTTTGGGCACTTGGTATATAAACATATATAGATACTTGTGATTTACAATGTATTTGAATTCAATGAGCATTTACAATATATTGTTGATGTGAATGCACATGTGAGATGTATCTCATGTGCACCCTATTCTAGTTGACTGTTTTAAAGTATTCTCATTTATGTACATGCTTTAAGTGATTTTTATCTTTTTATGCGTACATAAGAATCAATGAGTTTGTGCATAATATGTATATCCATGCATGTTTTGTGCATTATAAGGCACTTTTGTGCATCAATTTTAATCTTGAAAGCTTTATTTATTCAAGTTTGTTCTTACATATGTGATATCTGAGATACATTGGGATATTAGTATTTGCATCTAAATTGATATCTTTGATATGATTATGCATTATGTATCAAATTCTTATATGCAAGTAAAGCCTTATTTTTCATGTGTTTTAGTGATTCATTAAACCACAATTAGTGATATATCCATATTTCTTGAGATATGAGACACACAATTGAAATTCTTAAGTTTTTTGATATATATCTCATGAGTACTCATTCAAGTGTATTTTTATATGCATATACTATTTTGACACTTGTTGCATATATGTAACTTATGAAATAAATACATTTTTAAAATTTTATGAGTTTTTATTCATGTTTTTATAAATATACTTGTTAGTTTTTGCAAGTTTTTGAGTTTAAGACTATTCTACTAGAGGATCAGCTAGTATCCTACCACTAGCAGTTCAAATGAACCAACACATGCATTTATTAAAAAAATAACTGCTAATAAGTGGTAATGATTGATCATATTTTTGCATACTTTGGACTTTTGCATAGCTTGTATATGCTATACATGTTGATATTGATTAATTTAGTAAGCTTGTACTTGTATATACGTGTGATATATGATATAACTTGATATTCTTGTGATACACACATATATACTTGGTGATAGTTCTTTATGATATACGATCTTGAGTTTTCACTATGATATATCCTTTCTGCACCATGAATCAGTGTTTAAAGGTATGTGGAATTTTAATTCTCCTCTCTATATCTGTGATTTTATTGAATCTCTAAAAGTATTTTTTGAAATTAATTTTTAATATTTATTCAAAATGAGTCTTTTACTTCTAATTCTTATATCTTTTGGAAAATATCTTTTTGACGAGTTTTACGATTCTTTTTGGTTATAATATTTATGAGTTTGATTGTACTAGAGAATATAAACCACTTTCTTTGTATTTCACTTCTAACTATATTTTAGTAGTCATACATGATTCATGTGAACATTTAATGCTTATTTTATGAACTTAGTAGTCATGTATTACTGTATTCTCATTTTCATGTGATATCACACTTTTCTAGGCAATATCTATTCTATTCACATGATCATTGCTTATAAAGGCAATTGTGCACATTGAAATAATTATTTATACTTTTATATCCATAACAATATGCTTTAATTTAACACTCTCTATACTTTTTTACTCTGACTTGCTAATTGATGTCTTCATAGTATATTGAGTATATATTTGCATATTGATATATCATGCATAAGTCATATATGTGATAAGTTTCTCATGTATTTATTCATGTTATATGTCTTGACAATGATTTTTCATAAATATAATCTTCATGGATTAATTGATAATAATTGACAGCATTGTGAATGGACAATATGCACACTGATTCATAATTTCTGATCTTTACTTATTCTCTGCATGTTAATCCTTATTGATTTTGGACTCTAAACTATATTTATTTCTCTTATTTGAGTTCACTATCTATTATAATAATGAGTTACTGTATTTCATGATAGCTGATTCTAAACATGTATACTGACATTCATTGATATGAACAAATATTCTGATACATAGTCTGAATATGCATATTATATAACTTGAGTATAATTTCTTTTTCTATATGTATACAAGCTTATATATTTGATAGGAGATAATTTATGCTAATGTCAGTTAGCTTATTTGATCTAGTTTCAATATATACTACATGTTTATGCTGCTATTCTATCAGGTTGTACATTGACATAACTGATATGCACTCCTTAGTATTAATACATGGTTGTGTATGCTTATATATAATGTTGACATGTTATATGTACAAGATTGAGACTTTGTTTGTCTTACTTCGATAGTTTGGACATTTGCTTTTCAAATTTGAACTCTGATTTTCGGTTTGGTTTTTTACTTTTCTAATTTAAGCTTTGATTTATGCCTTCTGGTTTTTGATTTTTTGTTGATGTTAAAGGGGGAGAGAAAAGAGCTTTTGATTGGATTTGGTTTTAGCATGATTGATTTACATATTTTATCTAATTTTATGAAATACACGGATTGTTTATTCTTACATATGCACTTGTTAGCACGAACTAATAATTACAGATTTTATCTCTTACTGATAAGTTCAGATATTATGTGGGAATCATGAAGGATTACACATTTACAAAAAGTGCATGGCATATTTGAGGGATTGACCGTATTCACAAATTATGAAATATTTGTGATTGGTCTCAATATTTACATATTTCATACCACATCTTCACATTTATTCTATATAAAATTCTGCTAAAAAATAGCTTTCTTGTGTGTTTCTAGGTTCATGTAATGAAGTGAAGAAGCACAAAATTTCATTTATTTGATGATTTTTAAAGCATAAAGATAGCCATTGACTTTGGAAGCCCATTCTGTTGCTTCTGGAAGCAGAAAATAAGGATCCAGCAGGCTGTACATGTCCCATACCCAGACCATTCCCTGCACACCCTAGCACTGCGTGATTAGTCTCTAAAACTGCATATATCATACCACAACTTCACATTTATTTAATATTAAATTCTTCTAATAATGTCTCTCTTGCATGTTTCTAGGTCCATGACATGAAATGAAGAAGAAGACCCTAAATCACCATTTAATTGGTGATTTAAAGCCTACATGAATAGTCATTGACTTTGGAGGGCTGTTTTATCAAAACCGGGGGCCAATTTCTGAAAACTGGGACCTGCAACCGACAGGGGACAGACGGGACAGCGCGCGTGCGGCGCCGCGCTGAGCGCGCGACTCTAGAAGAGCCGCAGAAACGCGGCTATTGCCGCGTTTTCGCAGCCACGCCTGTACTTTGGGCCAAGGTCTGCCCATGGCCCCCTTTTCCCTGGTGCCTATAAATACCATTTGGGGTTTTTCAGAGCAGAAGATATGCAATGTTTTAGGATAGTTTCATCTCCATTTTGTAGTTTAAGGTAGTTTAGGTTAGTGTTCTTCTTTTTCCTCTTTTATATTTTCATTTCTTGTAGATCTTGTAATAGGAGAGAGAGTGATACATGGTTGGGAAATAAGAGTACTTGTAATAGAAGGTGACAATTTATGAAAGGTGCTCTCTTAACTTATCTTTGTTTTCCTCTCAACACCTCTCATAACAACTAACTACTAACCACTAACTAGTCTAACTTCTTATTTGATAATCCACATGAATCTAATAGCCTCTACTTGGCCTTGCTCTTGCAAGAGCCATTGATGGCTCATGATAATAGATTCTAACACTCTAACATCTAATTCTCTAACAAGCTAACATTACTTTATTCCATGCTTGCTATTGTTAGGTTTTGATGGTTTAACGGTAGCTTGCACTTGTTGGTTGAATTTGGATGTAAAAGTTAACATATGGGCCTTGCTTTGTAACGCTCTTGAATCAAGGACTAGTGATGACCAATGATACATGTGAGGCAACTATCACTAAGAGGTTAGCATGTTGGTGGAGTCATTAGTAGTTAGTAGCCATGGGTTTTCTTTCTTTTTCACTTTATTTCAGATATACAAACAAAACCACAAAAATAATCTTTTCTATGTTTCCCACTTCTTTGTGTTTCATCATACCCTTCTCTTTTCATTCTTTGTTTTCTTTTCTTTTGATTCTTTAAAACATTGAAGAAATTTTAACACACACGTGAGTATGCCGTGTAAGCTTCTATCGCCTCTCGTCCTTGTGGATTCGACTCGTTTTAGTCTCTATGCTATAACGGAAGTATCGAGGATGCCAAAGCACACACTTTAAATATCGATTTCAAAACATACACTTTTTATGTGCAGTTTTTCCCCGATCAAATTTTGGCGCCGTTGTCGGGAATAGGAACGGTTTGATTTCACATTTTTGTTAAATTTTCTTCTTTGTTTTTGGTGTGCAGGTCAAATTCTTTAGCACTGCAGAAGTCCACACTTTCTTTTGTGTAGTTGGGTAAATTCTTTTATATTCTTATACTCTACTGCTAATTTTTATTTATATTACCTGTGCACTGTAAATAATTTTAAGAACTAAAATACAAAAATTGGATGCTTTAAAACGATTTAGACATTTGCATCTAAGTACGTGTCAATTTTCATTCCAATATACTTTATTTTATTCTTGTGTTATGATATTGATTGGGGGTGTACATATGGCATTGCATATAATATAGGACAAACACGTGGGTGATTTACTCTCTTTATGTGTTCAGTCTTATCTTTATTGCACACTTGTACGAACTGAACTTAAGGGCAAAACCCAATACAATATAAGGTGGGGAAGTCATTACCCTCCCTTAGCCCAAAAATCACCTCCCTACTCACACAACCCAAGACTAAATAAAAATTTCTAGACGTTGGCCCCTAGGGACATCTCAGACTCATTTAGTAGATTGACCTAAGGAGAAAGTTGTTAGAGCTTGACTCTTATCAAATTGGTGTTTAAGGTTGGGGATTGAGAGGCGAAACCTGGAAGAACAGTGGTTCGGCATACTCAGGCATGTTGTTCAGGCACGGATACCTCCTACTGATCTTATCCCTACCTGGCCAATTAACTCGTGGTCAGATTCCGACAAGGTACCCCCCGTGGACAGTCTAACCAGTTAGGAGTCGTTTAGGTCTAAGTCAACCCTAGCATAGGCTTGTTTTCTTTTTCTTTTCTTTATTTGTTTGTTTGTTTGTTTTTCTTTCTTGTAAATTGTCAAATGGATTTTAACAACAATAATTTTTTCAATCATAATATGAATCTATATTTCACCCCGACCTCATTTGACTCGGATAACTTCAACCCGGATACGTACAATATGAACCAACCATATATGCCGAGTTGGGATTATACGACTCAATATGACCCATATCCCCAATCCTATGACTATAATTTTCAAAATAATTTCCATTCTTCACAGAGTTCATGGGGATTCACCTCCCCCGAGTCAAATTTTCAACCACTTTGCTCACAATTTTCATTCACCGATTTTAGATCCATATCCTCCTTTTCCTGTTCCACCAACCGAAGAAAAATCCAATTTGAAAACCAACAACAAATTCAAAATTTGCTCAATTCACAATCCTTCCCAAATCAAACTCCATATCCTCTTTTTCTAGAACATCCAATTGAAGAAGAATCTGAGCTAGAAGAGCGTTTGGAAGTCTTTTGTGAAAAATTGCAAAAATTTTAAAATATGTTGGACTCATCATATCAGCAAAATTTTCAAGAGTCCTACTCATCTTTTTTAGTCTCACCGATTCAAAATGAACAACCATCAATACTGGACTTGAGTATGGAACCCTTGTGTGAATCCGAGCAGCAATCGCAAAATCCGATGGACTCACAATTTCACCACAATTTTCAAAATCAACTTCCATACTCACTTTTTCAAGAAGAACTAATTGCAAAAAGTATGGAAGACATGATTCTAACTCCAAATTCTGTTACCCGGCCTATCAGTAGGTTAGACTCACTAATGAGCGACTTGATCAATGAGAGCGAGGAAAGTCTTTCTTGTCGACCTTTGACCGATCCTTATATCCTAACTCTACTGATTGGACCCAAGAATCATGTCATTTTGGAAATCCAGTTTCACTTTCATCATACCAACCTGAGCTTGACCAACATCACCCTCTTGATATTTTAACAAGTTATCCTTTTCTTGAAATTGAACTTGAGCTTGAAAGTGATCCTGAACCTCATGTTGGTGATTCCATTTCGCTTTTTGATTCAATAATGACTCTGGTATCTTTACCAAATTTTTTTTCTACTCCAGAGTCAACATTGAATCCTATACCAGTACACTGTGAAATTGAATCACCAATATCTTATAATCACACTTCATTAATGGGAAAAGTGTGTGAACATCAATTCTTTAGTTTGGACCCTATTTTTGAACCAATTTCGACTGTCATTATTGACTCTCGACTTGATCTGAGTTAAATTCCCGAGTTGATATCGGTTTTTATTTCCTGATCCATTTGAGTCCAAATCCATCATCTCCCAAAATCACAGTTCATTGTTGGAGAAGGATGTTAGAGAAAATGACTCAGTAATTATTTTTGAAAAATGAAATTAGATGGGGATAAGTTTTTAAATAAGGCCATTCAGTCAATCATTCTTTTACTGGGTCGCCTTAGTGAGGTCACTGGTGGGTTTCTACAAGATCCACGATATCTTGATTGGGTAGTAACACTTGGCCCAGTCAGACCACCACCGGAACCACCACCATGAGGTAATTTTTCTTCCCTCTCCATTTGTTTCATGTATATACACATTCACGATGCATTGGGGATAATGCATGAGATAAGTGTGGGGGAGGGTTTAATAACATAGTTAGTTTTATATTTACTTTCTTTTACACTTCTTTTTAGAAACTTTTTAAAATTTTCTTTTGTATAAAAACTCTTTTCTTTTCTTTTTACAAAACTTTTTGACATAAGGGAAATAGTTTTAATTTATTTTTAAGAAAATTAAGATTATCTTAGGAATCAGGAAGACCTAAAATTATAAATTTTTAAAATGAAGTTAAAATAATTGATCTTGTTTAAATTTTAGGATAAGGAAGTAAGGTTGGAAGATAATTTCATCATGAATTTTTTGCCTTAGATTTATGTACTTCACACTTACACAATTTTTGAGATTGAAAACAAAGACTGAAAATGCCATAAAAAATATATTAAAAAATATAATGAAAAAAACCACTTATTGACGTTGGATAATTATGCCTCAGGAAGCCTGATTATTCACACCTAAAATGGTGGACAAAAATAAAAATAATCCCCTTTAGTTTTGTGGCCTTGCTTGCTCAAATCCTTAAGTCTGAGGGATGTTTTCTCATTTTGTGCCCTAAGATCATCTGGTTTGGGAGTCACCGGCTAAAGGCTCACTACCCGAGTAAATAAGAAAGCCTAAGAAAACTAAGGGAAGAAAAAGAAAAGAAGAACATATATATAATATTATAAATAAATGGCATGAAAGCTTGAGTCAATATCCCAAAGTTCTTCACCGTTCACAAAGTACATATTTTTCTAAGAGTTTTATGAAAGGTCAAAGAATCAATTCAATTTTAAATTCTTACATTTAATTTATAATAAGATTTTGTATTTTGACTTAGTTTAAGAAAGAACAATTTCTGGTTAATCTCTGACCTTGGATCACTTACATTTTCGTAAAAATACTTCAACACTTTTCTCTATTTCAAAATGCGTTTTCAAAATACTAACATTTGATTTCTTTCTTTATAGATTTTGTGGGTGTAATCTGCTGAAAACCCACAGGAGACAGAACTCCTCCTCTAGGGTAAACCTAGAGGTTTAATGGCTTGTTGCACATGCTCAGTGCAATCGCGTCACCTACAAAAATGGTGTAATAATTTTCTTAGTTTTTCTTGTTTTGCTCGGGATGAGCAAAAGATAAGTGTGGGGGTGTGATTAGTTTCTAAAACTGCATATTTCATACCACATCTTCACATTTATTTAATATTAAATTCTGCTAATAATACTTCTCTTGTATGTTTCTACGTCCATGGCATGAAATGAAGAAGAAGACCCTAAGTCATCATTTAATTGGTGATTAAAAGCCTATATGAATAGCCATTGACTTTGGAGGGCTGTTTTATCAAAACTAAGGGCCAATTTCCAAAAATCGGGACCTGCAACCGACAGGGGACAGACGGGACAGTGCGCGGCGCAAGGCGCCGCACGCAGCTTTAGAAGAACCATGGAAATGCAGCTATTGCCGCGTTTCTGCGCCCGTACTTTGGGCCAAGGTTACCCCCCTCGCCCCGTTTCCCCTGGTGCCTATAAATACCCCTTGGGTTTTCCAGAGCAGAAGATATGCAATATTTTAGGGTAGTTTCATCTCCATTTTATAGTTTAGGGTAGTTTAGGTTAGTGTTCTTCTTCTTCCTCCTTTGTATTTTCTTTTTCTTGTAGACCTTGTAATAGGAGAGAGAGTGGTACATGGTTGGGAAGCAAGAGTACTTGTAATAGAAGGTGACAATCTATGAAAGGTGCTCTCTTAACTTATCTTTGTTATTCTCTCTAACTCCTTTTACATGTTTAGCTAATCTTTTCTCTCATGGCAACTAACTACTAACCACTAATTAGTCTAACTTCTTATTTGATAATCAACATGAATCTAATAGCCTCTACTTAGCCTTACTCTTGCAAGAGACATTGATGACTCATGATGATGGATTCTAACACTCTAACATCTAACTCTCTAACAAGCTAACATTACTTTATTTCATGCTTACTCTTGTTGGGTTTTAATGGTTTAAGGGTAACTTGCACTTGTTGGGTGAATTTGGATGTGAAAGTTAACATATGGGCCATGCTTTGTAACGCTCTTGAACCAAGGACTAGTGATGGCCAATGATACATATGAGGCAATTATCACTAAGAGATTAACATGTTGGTGGAGTCATTGGTAGCTAGTAGCCATGAATTTTCTTTCTTTTTCACTTTGTTTCAGATATACAAACAAAACCACAAAAATAATCTATTTTATGTTTCTCACTTCTTTGTGTTTCATCGTACCCTTCTCTTTTCATTCTTTGTTTCTTTTCTTTTGATTCTTTAAAACATTGAAGAAACTTTAACACACACGTGAACATACCGTGTAAGCTTCTATCGCTTTCCGTCCTTATGGATTCGACTCGTTTTAGCCTCTATACTATAACGGAAGTATCGAGGAAGCCAAAGCACACACACTTTAAATATCGATTTCAAAACATACACTTTTTGTGCGCGGTTTTCCCCCGATCACTTCACCTCTGGCCGCAGCATGGCCGTAAAAACACGGCCATGGTCGCGTTTTCGCGGGCATGCTGCGGAGCCACGCATCATACTTCGACGCGTGGCCTCGTATGACCCAGTATGGCCCCCTGTACCCCCAATTTTGCCTATAAAAGCCCAGGGTTGAATAAAATTAAGTGGAGAAGAGTTTTTAATGTTGTTTTTAGGTTAGTTTCTTCTCCTTAGGGTAGTTTAGATTAGTTGTTCTTCTTGTTCCTCTTTTGTATTTTTCATTTCTTGTAGATCATGTGATAGAAAAGAGAGTAGTACATAGGATGAAAGTAAGAGTGCTTGTAATGAAGGGTGACACTCTATGAAAGGTTCTCTTTTATCTCTACTTGTTTTCTTCTCTCTAACTCCTTTTACATGTTTAGCTAATTTTCTTCTCATGGCAACTAATCACTAATTACTAAATTGCTATCTCCTTACTTGATAATCCACATGCATCTAATAGCCTTTACTTGGTCTTGCTCTTGCAAGAGCCCTTGATGGTTCATGATGATGGATTCTAACACTCTAACATCTAACTCGCTAATAAGTTACCATTACTTTATTCCACGCTTGCTTTAGTTTTGATGGTTTAAGTGTAGCTTGCACTTATTTGTTGAGTTTGGATGTGAAAGTGATCTTATGAGCCATGCTTTATAAAACTGTTGAACCAAGAACTAGTGATGACCAATGATACATGTGAGGCAACTATCACTAAGAGGTTAGTATGTTAGTGGAGCCATTAGTAGTTAGTAGCTATGAGTTTTCTTGTATCTCTTTTTATCTTTTCTTTCAATTTGCTTTAAAAACCCAAAAACACAACTTATCTTCTATGTTTCCCATTTCTTTGTTTTCACCATATTCTTCTCATTCTTTGTTTTCTTTTCTTTTCATTCTTTAAAACATAGAAGAACTGTTAACACACACGTGAATAGACCGGTAAAGCTTATATCGCTTTCCATCCTTGTGGATTCGACCCATTTGGCCACCATGCTATAATGAAAATATCGAGGAAGTCAATGCATACACACTTTTGAAAACAACACTTTTTGTGTACGGTTCCCCTCGATCAAATTTTGGCGCCATTGCCAAGGATGGAAACGGTTTGATCTCACATTTTTGTTAACTTTTCTTATAACACCTCATTCCCAGAATACGTACTTAGTTGCGTATTCAGATTTTTTGATCATATTTTTTAATTTACTTCCTTTATTTGTTTTGCATTATGAATTATTTATATGATCTGCCTTGGATCTGGATTCGTGAACTCAGAGTCAGCCCTACTCTGAACCGGGGACCCGATCCTAGGGTATCGCTCGATTTGATCTTTTCGGTAGTCAGATTTGACCGATTTTGTTTCAAATATCGTTTTCCAATATTCTAGATTTTTCATGATTTTCTGAAATTTTCCTGAAGTTGTAAATCTTCAAAACCGGTGTCGACCAGTATCACTGATCGATTCTCAGATTTTTTTTAATTTACAGACGGAGTTGAATTTCTAGAAACCGCTTTCACATTATTTCTTAAATCACATTTTCTATCTAAATACATTTTTGAGATTTTTTTGAATTTATCAAAATTCCACCGGATTTGGTGCCGGCTGATATCGCTGGTTGACTTCAGCATTTTTAGTTTACAATCAGTGTTGAATTTATGGAATCCGCTTTCACCTTATTTCTTAGAATCACATTTTCTAGCTTAATTCATTTTTAGAGATTTTTCAGAATTTATCAAAGTTTGACCGATTTTGGTGTCGACCGGTTTTGGTGTCGCTAGTAGATTCCATAATTTTTATTTTGAAAATGGGATTTTATTTCTAAAAACTGATTTCATCATGTACTTTAAAATAATATTTTCTATTTTAAGAATTTTTTGGGACCTTTCCGGATCAGTCCAATTTTCTGGCATTTTCGGTTTTTTTTGAAACTTTCCTAGATTCGGAGTATTATCTATATATTTTTCTTTTCTTTCTTTTTCTTTCCTTCCCCATTTTCTCCATCCACTCCCTTTTCCTCTATTTTTTTCTTTTTTCTTTCTTTTCTTTTTCCCTAAAAATCCTTCACCACACAACACCCCAAAATATCTTTCCCCTTTTCTTTTTATTTTCTTTTCCTTTTTCTTTTCTTTTTCTTTTTCCTTCTTTCCCATTTTCCTTCTTCTCCCTTGGTGCCGACGTAGCCCCCTTCCTCCTCTCAAAATTCTCTCCCTCTCTTCCAATAACTCTCAATCTCTCTCTAATTCTTTTTCTCTTCTCTTCCTTTCTCTCTCTCACTCTTCAATTTAACCTCTCCCTCTTCCTCTCACCCCTACCATCACTGGCCACCATACCCCTGGGGCGCCACCCCTCCGGCGAGCTTCTGGCGAATCTCTGGCCTCCTCTCTCTTCCCCAACATTCTCCAATTTCTTCTTCTTCTTCAATCTACCACCACCATCACCACTATCACCATCGTCTCCACCACACCCCCTTCTCCCTTCTCCCCTCTCTCTTCTTTGGGGTGACCGGCGGCCACCCTGGCGCCGCCACCTGGCGCAGCCTGGCCGACGACCAGGCCGTGCGCCCTCTTTGGGGCCGCTGTGCGTGAATAGGGGGGCTGTTTATCCCCCTGTTCTCTCTCTCTCTCATTATCTCTCTCTTTCTCTCCAGTTCTTTCTCTTTCTTTCTCTCTCTCCATTCCTCACTCTCTCTACTATCGCTCTCTCCCCCTCAGTTTCTCTCTCTCTCATATTTTCATTCTCTCTAACTTTCTCTTTCTCTCTCTAGATTTTCTCTCTCTAGATCCCTTTCTCTCACTAGCTCTCTCTTTCTCTCTAGCTCTTCCTCTTTCTATTGCTTTCTCTCTTCTCTCTCCCCTCTCCTATTCTCTCTCTAAAAATATGAATATATTTTAATATATTTTTTGTGGCATGCACGTATGTTTTGGACTTCGAGATTACACAGAGTTTTCAGAGATTAGGCGAGTGCCCTCGCCTTGATTTGGGTTTCCCGCTTCGTCAGGTCGACGTGTATTTTATTTCGTATTTGAATGTATTTTGTATTAGGAAGTCTCCTATATTTGTATGTGGCAAACTGCCCATGATTGTACATGTGCATGCCTGTGATGAATACTTGTACTAGGAAAGTTTACTTCTTGCATATATATCATACCTGTGATGTATTCTTTTTACTGCTTTATACCATACGTGGCCGACCCTTCGTATTTTTAGCCTCCGGGCTCTCTACTCAGCCTCCGTGCCTTATCAGCCTCCGGGCTTCTCTACTCCACGGTAGTCTAGATATTATCACGCTTATATGTATGCTCGCGTGATACTAACATCTCGTGCAGGTACTGTCATACCAACTCTGGGTTTCTGCCAACTTCCGGGCTAGCTACCCAGTTGATTTTTAGACCTGCACGCTTATAGGCTTCGTGGTAGCTACCGAGATTGCGCTTGGACCCCGAGCGTATTTTAGCCTCTGGGCTCTCGCCCACTTTATCGAAAAAGAAGTGCGCTTAGACCATCATGTCTCTTAGCTCCGCCTGGTAGGCATGCTTAGCGCTCAGCTCTTTACCATTAGATTCATTTAGGTGAAACTCTGTCAGATTTTAGACTCGTCTTCTAAGCCGAGTCATTCCAGTAGCTCTGTCGGGCGCTCTAGTGTTAGACACTGTTTGCTGATCGTACCTCCAGCTTGCTTAGCTCCGCTTGGGTGTTCACTTGCTTGTTTATTACCTGATCGCCAGTTATCTTTTCTTCAATTAATGGTTGTGAAGAGTTTAAAATCTTATTTATACTGTTTTTCCTAAAACTGTATGGTTTTCTGGTATTCGTACTGATCTTGTATATCTGTACTATTTTCCTGTGTCATTTGATGTGCTTTCACTTGACGTGCTTACATATACCATGCTGTCTTGTCAGCTGCCTAATATCACCCTCAAGTTATGCTGTCACCTGACATCCGGCATGACGTACCTGACTCTTATAATTATCATAATAATGAGAATGATGACCTTACATCTTGATTACATCATGATATACTCCAGTACAAACCGTACTCTTGATACACCTGTACTCCTGACACTCCTGACTTGTTCCTGCTCATTCCCAAAATCTGATAATTATCTAATAAAGTATAAAAAGGGACAACTTATATCTGGTTGGGGGAAACTTATGGATATCAATATATGTGTTCGTGTTTATAGTGGTATTAGATATATTGTGCAACTAAATCTTCCGATCTGACCTGAGGGCCTCCACGTGACCGAGGGGAGCGCTGGCTCCCTCCTTGTTACCATCTTGATAAGGGCATCCTATAAGATCCTCTTGTTGGCCTTGTGGCCGGTTCCATACACTAGCAATGGAACATCCTGGACCGTGATCCTGGGTATGTACGGGACCCACTGTAAACATTGTTTGTTGATACCTCCGTTGGTTTTCAATAACGACTTTGCTTTACTCAGATGTGGATATATGTGTGCTGGGATGCTAGTTCACATATCTAGACATTGGGTAGGACGAGTAAGAATAATAATAAAAGATGCCAACTATATATTGTTGTGTGTTTTGTAATTCGGGTGTTATGGACTTAGCTTACGATGATGTGAGATATACGGTATATAGATGAGGGTTTCCTTATCTGGATTATTCCTTCGACGTACTTATCTCATGAAGCCGTAACTGGGTCTGTACCGCTGGTGTTGTCATATTTTCTTTTATTGGGTTTTACATCGAATCTTTGGTTTACGATTATTATTATATTATAGCTGCTTACATTCTGCTTTACCACTTATGTTCTATTCCACTAGTCTCCTACTCTTATCTTATTATGCCATGAGTATCCTTTGCTTGATATCACTTTCTATCTCTCTACTTGTTCCTGTATGCCTGTGTTCACGATATGATTTTTAATGCATGTTTATGATTCAGATTTATCAATAAATGTGTGCTTATCTATGCACGCCACTTTGCGTTCACATCACCACTCGTTGGAGAGTTTTGACTCCCCTGGAACCTCATGTCTAGGTCTCGGATCTAGGAGCTTGTGGATTCTCCCAGATGCAAATCATAGTAGCGCATCGGAAGCGTGGATCATCGACAAACCATCTGAAGCCTTATTCTCCTCCTGTGCGTCTCTCGAGTTTTCCTTCTGTAAACTCGTGAGCGCCTTTTTGATCGGCAAAAAGCAAGCATAAGAATAAGTAAAGAAATGTGGGTCGATGTTACTGCTTTTGGGATTCCTCCGTAGTAGCAAAGTGGCTCTACGGGTCGTATCCACAAGGAGGGAGAGCGATGAAAGCCTGATGCGGCTTCGTTGTTCAAGAAAAGAGAAAGTTCTTTGTTTCAAATAAAGAATTTGAAAATGAAAACAAGTTGGTTTCAAGAATTGTTTGGAATTGTTTGGTGGTTTTTAAAAATGATTTTTCTTAATGGTAAAAATACATGGCTAACTTTCTACTAAGTGTTCCCACTAATCTCTAATTTCTTGAAGATGTGGCCTCACGATGGATCATAGGTAAGCATAACCCTTAGCATAGGAACTATTTATGTGAAAATCGAGTGAAAGTTCTTCCTTTAACTTTAGCTTTACACGGCAAAAACTTGGACATTCCCTTATCAAGATCTAATTGAAGGCGAGAATACGGGAAGACACAAGTGCACTAATAGTATCAGCAAAGTTAAAAGAAAAATCTCTAACTTACAAAAACAAGCAAAGTTTAAACTCTATAGGACATCAAAAACTCGTTAAGCATGAAATATAAGAGAGCTAATAGTTGTAAGTAAAGTTAGAGTTAGAACCCTCGTCTTAAGATGTCATAGCTCTCGTTTGCACAAGGCTTGTTTGACACTATTGACTCATTTCGGTAATCAATCAAGTTGTCAGAGATTAGTGGGTTAATAGTTAGTTAGCCATGCAATGAAGGAGTTAGTTAGACTTGTAGTAAAGGAAACAACAAGAGAGAAGAGGTAAAGAGAAAAGGAGTTACACTAAAACAAAGAGATAGAAGCAAATGAAAGCAACTAGTAAATGGAAAGAAGAAAGAAAAGTAATTACTTATATTAGCTTGTCACCCTCCAGACACAACTTTTACACACTCTCTCTCTTTCACTATAATGGCTAAACTAACTAGAAGAAGAAGAAAACAATAACAACTACAACTCCAAATCAAACTAACATAAAGATCCTAAAGCTCTGGATATCTCCAACTGAAGAACCCTGCGGGGTATTTATAGGCACCAGGGGAAAGGGGGCCAGGGGGACAACCCCTGGCCCAAAGCATGGGCGCACCCGCGCCCGTGCAGCCGCCGAAACGCGGCCCTGGCCACGTTTCCGTGGCCCTGCCAGGGCGGCGCGCGCCTGGCTTTGGGCAGCGGGTCGTCCCTTCTGTCTCCTGTCAACTGGGTCTTCTGGATTCTGGATTTGATGCCCTGGGCTGACAAAATCTCCTCCCTAAGGTCAATGGCTACTTGGTAGGCCTTTAATCACCTTTTAAATGGTGATTTAGGGTCTTCTCTTCATTTACACACCATGGACCTAGGATCAAGCAAGTAAAGTTTTATTAGCAGAATTTTATATCAAATGCATATGCGGATGTGATAAAAATTATGCAAAATTAGAGACTAATCACACTCTCACACTTATCTTTTTGCTCGTCCTGAGTAAAACAAAAATAAGAAAATTATTATACCACTTTCGCAGGTAACGCGATTGCATTGAGCATGTGAAACAAGCCTTTAAACCTCTAGGTTTCCCCTAGAGGAGGAGTGTTGTCTCTTGAGGGTTTTCAGTGGATTGCACCCATAAGATCCAGTAAGTGAAGAAAAATATTTAGTTGTTAGTAAACCTTTTTCAAGAAAAAAAACTTTCAATCATCTAAGTAAAAATCACCGAATGATGTAAGAATTAGGTTCAACCCTCATAGGTTCTCCTAGACTTTAGCCTTCACAAAAGAAGAAATTATAGTTTTTCTTTAAATTTAGAAAGGATCTTGTACTTCTAACTCATTCTATTATTTTGCTTTAGATAGATATGCATAATGTGTAAGTGTGAGTGTTTGAGATTTTTCAACTCAATTTTGAATATCATTTAATTTTATTAATATTCATCTATTATTCTTGGTTCATTAGGCTTTCTACTTTACTCATGTAACACATATCAAACCGATGACTCCTAAACCAGATGGTTTTAGGGCACCAGGTGAAAAAATACCCCTCAGGTCAAATATGCAAGTAGAGTAGGCCACGAAATCAAGATCTACTTATATATTATATATATTTATTGTTTTTTTTTTTTTTGGCGTGAGTAATCATGCTTCTTGGGCACAATTATCCTGCATTTTTTCAGAGTTGTGTCTCTAAATCTCAAGCATGTGTGTGTGATTTATGCATATTCTACTAAGGCTAAATAAAAGATATAAGTTATTTTCCTTATCCCTGCCAACTCTTAGTCAAACCAATATTTCATTTTTATTTATGCTAAAATAAAGATTCCTTAATAAGGTTCCCTTAATTCCTACAACCTTTTCGTATTTTTTTAAGAGTATGAAAATTCTTTTTTTCATTCTGGAGTTTTTTTTTTAGTAAAAAGAAAAAGAAAAAGTGAAAGTGTTAGCACCACCCCCCCCCCCCCCCCCCCCGCACTTATCCAATGCATTGTCCTCAATGAATGTCATGTAAATGCAAATACAATAAATAGGGTGAAGAAATGATGTTACCGCCTTCGTCGACTCAGGCCGGCCAAGTGCGAATAGGCGAAAGAAATGTCGAAAAAAATATAGAAGAGGTAAGCATATAAACAATAAGTAAAGTTTTTTATTTTTATTTTTAATTATTATATATATATATATATATATATATATATTAGTTACAGTGTGGATGGCTGTGGTTACATGTATGACGGGGAAAAAAGAGTAAGCACACTATCAACCGGTGATGCAGGCTCAGTGGTCAAAAAGGGCTTCAGTCTTTACCCATTCACTTTGAATTACGTATTGTTCGTAGGATCGACAGTAATCACAGCACCGTGTGGGAAAACGGTGCGCACAATGAACGGTCCAGACCAACGAGTCTTCAGCTTCCCTGCGAAAATATGAAGTCTAGAGTTGTACAACAGAACCTTGTCTCCCGGGGCAAAGTTTTTTCAGTTTATGATCTGATCATGAAAAAATTTAGTCCTGCTTTTGGTGATCCGAGCATTCTCATAAGCTTCATTCCGTATCTCCTCTAATTCTGAGATCTGCAGTCTCCTTAGCTCACTGGCCTTACTCAGATCAAAATTGAGTTGCTTAATGGCCCATAGGGTACGGTGTTCTTACTCTACTGGCAGATGACAGGCTTTTTCAAATATGATTCTGTAAGGAGACATCCCCAGGACTGTCTTAAAAGCAGTGCGGTAAGCCCACAATGCATCGTTAAGTTTGACTGACTAATCCTTTCGGTTTTGTCCGATAGTCTTTTTCAAAATGAGCTTGATCTTGTTGGCCCAAGGTTACAATCACTCGGTTGTTGAGTTTGATGATTACAAAACATATATAGTTATTTGTACTAATCATATTTTAGTGTTTAAGTGTGTTTCAGGGTTCTAAGAATTCAAGAAGTGTTCTTCCCTAAAGGAAGGTATCTTTGACTCAAGTTGGTTCATTTCGGGTTCAAGAATCAAGCTATTCAACATCGCATATGGAGAAGCCCATTTGAAGACCTTGTAGTCACCTAGAACCTTTGTAAGAATTAGGTTGTTAAAGAATGAGGTTATGATAAGTTGGCTCAAGAAAACACACACACTTTCATTTCTCAAAATACGGTTTTTGCTTTGGTTAATTGATATAGGTGCATCTCTTGTTTAATATACATGACTCAAAATATTTTATATTTTTACATCTTGTTTATATCATGTATACCAACCCTTATAGCATGCTACTTAATCATATAGCCTTACAAAATTATTTTGAAAATTTTTTAAAGTTCAAATTTTTCCTATAAAAATCTGTTTCAAGCCCAACGGTCGACCGGCGGTCGACCGGATTCATTTCTGGCCTGATCGGTCGACCGCACCGATCGACCGGGCCTTGTGGTCTTGGCGTGCACGTTTGTGCACGTCTGCCGGTCGACCGGACCGTCGACCGACTGAAAGACTGAAACTACTCCTCTAAATTCCACAAGACTAAGAGTTGAGGTGCTTTAAACGCTCTCTTGGTTGAACACAAGTGTGGACACACAAACAATACTAAGCATGTATATGATATGAGCAATGTAAAGTAATGTAAGATATAAAAGAGAGAAAGATTCAAACGCAAACATAAGAATATATTTCGAGGATCGAGCCACTGCTCTACGTCCCCATCTTCACATAAAAAGATTCTACTATATCCACATAGGACCTTCCACAAAGGGACTGATCGTGAAAATTAAATTATCGTGTAGCTTAAGGCTAACAGGTCATGTCCACGATGAGAGATGCGATGCAAGATTTTTGGTGTTGTTGTTGAGAAAATAAGTTTTAGTGTTTTGTTTTTTAAAAGAAAATAAGATGGAGAGTAGAGAAGTGATTCAAAGAAAAATTGAAGATATAGAATAGGTTTTGAAGAAGATGATTCCTCTTTAAAAAGACTTTGAGAGTAATTTGGTTGTGTTTTTAATAATGGAAAAGATTGGGCTCACTATTCATTTGCTCAACTCTAGATTCTTATCTTGATAGCTAAATACCTCAATGAGATCATAGGTAATAGTTTAATCTTACATTTAAAGAGAAGTTAAGTAAAATACATAAGATAGTGTAAGAAATTAAACTTGACTTTTGAAATCTTTCTTTAAGTTTAATATTAAACCATCAAGGCACTTAAGTAAGCATGAAATAAAATAATTTTTTTTTATCAGACTAACTTCAAAGTGTGAGTTCAAAATCTTGTCCCATCCTCATGTGCCTTCAAGAACACTCGCTAAAAAATAAGGCTTAAATAAAGGCATTCAAATGATTCAGTTCGGTCTTTTAGTAAAATCGATCAAGATGTAGAATTAAAGAGGAGGGATTAGTGAGCCCAGAAGAGGGAAATTAGCTACTCATAGCAATGAAATTACAACTAAAGAAATAAAAAGAAGATATAAACATACCATCACAAAGAAAAGGAATTGAAGAAGAGTCTTGAATCTTTATTTATGTCACATTTAATCGTCGATTACAACACTCTCTCTCTCTCACTCACTTTGTTTTTGGTCTAAACTAGAAAGCAATAAAACTTCTATCTAACAATAATTCTAACCTTAGGAAAAAAGAAAAATTCTAATTCTAATTTTCTCTATTTGTTCTTCCTCTACATCCTCTAGGTATTTATAGGAGAAAGTATGGTGTAGTGACTCATCAAAATACTGACTCATTAAAAGATATATTCTCAGAATTTTGAAGTTGAACCGTGGATATACTGAGAATATCCTTTTTTCTCTTGATTGAAAATTTAATTGAATTGGGATGCAGCTAGCTGTCGTATTGATTGCCGAAGTTGACTCATCAAATGATTGAATTAGAACGGGTAGAAAACATAAGCATTGTAGCCCTTTAATTTTCTTTCTGGAGCATCTTGAATCATCAGATTTGCATTTCTAGTCCTTGGCTTCAAGAGACGATACAAAGCATGACAAATAAGATGGTTCTTCACATTCAAACTTGTATCAAGAGCAAGCTAATACAAACATTAGATCATCAAATCACTAGAACAAGCATGAAATAAGAGAGAGTTAGCTTGGTTAGCAAGTTAACAAGTTAGATGTTAGAACCCATCATCATGAGCCATCAATGGCTCTTGCAAGAGCAAGGTCTTGTAGAGGCTACTAGATTCATGTGGATTATCAAGTAAGTGGTTAGCTAATTAGTGGTTAGTAGTTAGTGACAATGAGAAGAAAATCTAGCTAAGCATCATGTAGAAGATGGAGAAGATTACAATAAAGAAGAAAGGAGGCACCTTTACATAGATTGTCACCATCTATTACATCAATATCTCTCTATCTCTCTCTGAATCTCTCTGCCCTACTACAAGATCTAAAAAGAAAATGAAAATACAAAATAAAAGAAGAAGAAAAATCTTAATCTACAACTAGAAGAGAGAAAACCTAGCCTAAATCAAAATCTCTTTGCGTTTCAGGCCTCTGCAGGGGTTTTTATAGGCAAAAGAGGTTTCTAGAAGACGAGACGAGCCCACGTGTAAAAAATTAACGTGTAGGCCCACCGCATTGCCACGAAAATGCGGTTATTGTCACGTTTCTGCGGCAAAACCAGGGACTTAGGTCTCTGATTTTGGCGAGGAACTTCTCCTGGCTTCGAGGACCTTCTAATATTTTTGCCCGGATATTCGTCTGACGTGCGCAAGGGTTTAGGTTCAATGCATCTTCTAGAAGCTCCCTTGCTTGGCCTCCAAGAAATCCAGATTTAATTACCCAAAAATGGGTTTAATTAAGCTCTTATTACTCCTTTGCCCTTAGACTCTTAATTTATCTGCAAGAGAAACCAAAATACAGTTTAGACTGACATTTTATTCATAAATTAATAGGAAAATGCGATAAAATAATGCAGAATTGTAGACTAATCACACCCCCACACTAATCTTTTGCTCTTCCCGAGCAAAATAAGAAAAGAAAAACTATACCACAAATGTTATTACACTACTTTCGCAGGTGACACGATTGCACTGAGCGTGTGCAACAAGCCGTTAAACCTCTAGGTTTACCCTAGAGGAGGAGTTTTGTCTCCTGAGGGTTTTCAGCGGATTGCACTTACAAAATTCATAAAGAAAGAAGATAAATGTTAGTATTTTGAAAACACATTTTTAAAGAGAGAAAAGTTTACGAATTATTTTTGCAAAAATATAAGCGATCTAAGGTCATAAGTCCACCAAAAATTATTCTTTCTTAAACTTAATCTATATGCAAGATCTTGTCTACAATTAAGGTAAGAATTCAAAATTGGATTGAATATTTTTATCCTTCATAAAACCTAGATAATATGCACTTTGTGATAGAGAAGATTTTTGGGATTTCAACTCTAACCATCAAGCGATTTATTTATATATATATATATTTTTTTTTCTTTTTCTTTTTCTTCCCTTAGTTTTCTTAGGCTTTCTAGTTTACCTAGGTAGTGAGCCTTTAACTGATGACTCCAGACCAGACGGTTTTAGGGCGAGATGAGAAAATATCCCTCGGGTTTAAGGACTCGAGTAAACTAGGCCACAAAACTAAGGGGATTATTTGTTTCTTTTGACCACCGTTAGGCGTGAATAATCATGCTTCCTGAGGCATAAATTGTCCAGCTTAATAAGTGGTTTTTTTATTCATTTATACCATATATATTTCTTTTTATTATTATTATTTTTTTACTTTATGACATTTTTGGTATTTGTTTCCATCCCAAAAGTGTGAAGTGCATACTATCTAAAGCAAAAAATTCAAGATAAAATTATCTCTCCAATTTATCTTACTTAGCCTATAATCTTAAACAAAATTCATTATTTCGATTAGGTTTAAGATGTCATAATTTAAGGCTTTCTTAATTTCTAAGATCATCTTAATTTTCTTAAAAATAGATTAAAACTTTGTCTCTTGTTTCAAAAATTTCTTAAAGAAAGGAAAAGTTCCTATACAAAAGGAAAAATTCTAAGAATATCCTAAAAGAAGTGTAAAAGAAAGAAAATCTAAAAAATTTACGATAGTAAACCCTCCCCCACACTTATCTCATGCATTGTCCTCAATGCATCGTGAATATATATATATATTATATATATATATATATATATATATATATATATATATATATATATATATATATATATATATATATATATATATATATATATATGCATGAAAACAATAGAGAGGAAAGGAAAAATCACCTCAAAGTGGTAGTTCCGGTGGTGGTCTGATTGGTCCACGAAATGCGGCCCAATCCAATTTATGTGGAGTCCGGAGGAACCCACAAGAGACGTCTATAATACAACCCATTATTATGATATATATATGAATGATTTTTATTAAGAATTTTCAAGTTCAATTTTAGGATCATTATTAAGGAGAAATTAGACGTTTAACGGCCTCCTGAGGTTATATTAAAAGGATAGCTAGACGTTTAACGGCCCAATCCAATTTATGTGTGACACGATTTTCAGGTTTAATACTAACCATTAATAGAAATTAGACGTCTCTTGTGGGTTGTATTATACTAATTCTCAAGTTCAATTTTAGGAAAAGGATAGCTTGCCAAACTGTCAGTTGGATTTTCAAAAGTCTGAGTTTGGTCAAGTTCAAATGGGTGAACTGAAATTGAATCTTAGTTTTCAAAACAACATGATTCTTTGGCTCTAACAGAATGGTTAGTGACATCAGGAATAGTCAAAGGGTGAGAATGGAGAGTTTTGACCATTAAATCTATGTCTTGATTATGAGCGATTTGAGCCTGAGTCATGGCTTCAAGCATCTTTTCATAGTTGATTGGCTCATCATTTTATTGCGACTGGGCCTAAAAAGATGAAGAATTGTTTTAGAAATTGTGGTGAAATCGTGAATCCATCAGATTTGATTGTTTTTCGGACTCACGCATACTCATTTTCAAGATTGATGGTTTTCTATTTTGAACTGGTGGGACTGAGTATGAATCTTGGAAATAGTGTGGATTTAGGGAGGCTAACATTTTTTGAAATTTTCGTTCGGCCTCCTGCATGGCTTCTATACCCTTTTCTGGCTCGATTTTTTTTTCAATTGGTGATTCTAGAAAAGGAGTATAGGAAGAGAAATCGGGGAATGAATATTGTGTAAATTATGGACACAGTGGACAAGGTGGATAAGAAGGTTGAAAATTTGACTCGGGAGAGGTGAATCCCCATTGACTCTGTGAAGAGTTGAAATTATTTTAGAAATTATGGTCAGAAGATTTAGGGTATGGGTTGTATTGATTCGGATAAGGCCAACCCGGTGTATTTGATTGGTTCATATTGTAAAAAGCCGGGTTGGAATTATCTAAATCAAATGGTGTCAGTGTGAAATATGGATTCATATTAGGATTGAAAGAATTACTGTTGTTGAATTCCATTTCACAAACAATCACAAACAGAAAGAAAAAACAAACAACAAACTGAATAAATAAATAAAAATAAAAATTAAGCCTATACTAAGGTTGACCTAGACCTAGACGACTCCTAACTGGTCGATTACCCGGGGGAGGTTGTTGTATGAATCCGACAACAAGCTAATCGGCTAGGTAGGAGAAAAATACGGTGGGAGGTATTCGTGCGTAAGCAACGGGTCTTAATTACGCCAAACCATGGTATTTTTGAGGCGTAACCTCTTAATCCCCAACCTTAGGCATCAATTTCACAAGAGTAAGATTCAAAACAAGTTTCACCCTCGGTCAATCTATTAATGAGTCTGAGATGTCCCTAGAGGCCAACGTCTATCAATTTTATTAGGGCTTGGGTTGAGTGGGGAGGTGATTTTTGGGCTAATGAAGGGTGATGAAATCCCACCTTATCTTGTATTGGGTTATGCTCTTAATTTTAATTCGTGCAATGTGTGCAATATAGACAAGAAGATAACACAAAGCGAGTAAATTACCCACGTATTTGTCCTATGCTATATGCAATGTCATATGTACACCTCAGTCTAGATCACAACAACAGAACAAAATACAGTATATTGCAATTGAATTGACAGGTGCTTAAATGTAAATGTTTAAACCGTTTTAAAAGCGTCCAAATATCATATTTTAGTTCTTTAATTTATTGCAGTGTGCAGGCAATCAAAACAGAAATTTGGCAGCAGAATACAACAATATATGCAACTTACAAATCCCCTGCAAAAGATGAAGTCCAAATGCCAAAAAATAGCCACGTTTTCGCGGTTGTTCTTTCCTTTCCGCGGCACAATTAGGGAAGCAAGGTCCCTGCTTTATAGAGCAGGGACATGCAAGTAAAAGGAGAGTTCTGCAATATTCAGTTTCTGCAAACATTAACCTGTACACCAAAACAGAGAAGAAATGTTAACAAAAACGTAAATCAAAACCATTCCCATCCCCGGCAACGGCGCAAAAAATTTGTTCAGGGCAGAACCAGCACTCAAAAATGTGTGTTTTGTAAAATCAATATAAAAGCAAGCGTGTTAATGCTCCCTCGATACTTCCGTTATAGCATTGGCTCAACGGGTCAAATCCATAGGGACGGGAGACGATAGAAGCATTAACAGTTTATATTCACGTGTTATGTTAACAAGTTCTTCTTTGTTAAAGAATGAGAAAAAGATAAAGAAACTAAATTCAGAATTGATAGGTGAAGAAAGCGATGAAACGGTGATGTGAAAATAAAAGAGAAGTGGTTTGGAAAACAAAATAGAAAAGAAGATGAAACTTGTGGTAAAGAAAATGAAAACAAAGGTGAACAAAGAAGATGGTGAAAACAATGATGAAAAGATAAAAGAAGAGTTTTGAAATCGATTTTTAAAACAAAGTAAAATGAAAGGATAATACTATGAAAGAAATTTCATGGTTTCTAACTATTAATTACTCCACTAACATGCTAACCTCTTAGTGATAGTTGTCTCGCATAGATCCTTGACCATCACTAGTCCTTGGCTTCAAGAGACGATACAAAGCATGGCAAATAGATGGTTCTTCACATTCAAACTTGCATCAAGAGTAAGCTAATACAAACATTAGATCATCAAAACCATTAGAAGTAAGTATGAAATAAGAGAGAGTTAGCTTGGTTAGCAAGTTAGCAAGTTAGATGTTAGAACCCATCATCATGAGCCAAGGCCTTGTAGAGGCTACTAGATTCATGTGGATTATCAAGTAAGTGATTAGCTAGTTAGTGGTTAATAGTTAGTCACCATGAGAAGAAAATCTAGCTAAGCATTATGTAGAAGATGGAGAAGATTACAATAGAGAAGAAAGGAGGCACTTTTACATAGATTATAACCATCTATTACATCAATATCTCTCTATCTCTCTCTGAATCTCTCTGCCCTACTACAGGATCTAAAAAGAAAATGAAAAACACAAAATAAAAGAAGAGAAAATCCTAAACTACAACTAGAAGAGAGAAAACCTAGCCTAAATCCAAATCACTTTGCGTTTCAGGCCTCTGCAGAGGTTTTATAGGCAAAAGAGGTTTCTAGAAGACGACACGAGCCCACGCGTCGAAAATCAACGCGTGGGCCCACCACATTGCCGCGGAAACACGGCTATTGTCGCTTTTCTGCGGCAAAACCGGGACTTGGTCCCTGGTTTTGGCGAGGAACTTCCCCTGACTTGGAGGACCTTCCTGGTATATTCGGATTCTGGTATTTTCACCCAGATATTTGTCTGACGTGCGCAAGGGTCTAGGTTCAATACATCTTCTAGAAGCTCCCTTGCTTAGCCTCCAAGAAATCCGGATTTAATTACCCGAAAATGGGTTTAATTAAGCTCTTATTACTCATTTGCCCTTAGACTCTTGATTTATCTACAAGAGAGACCAAAACACGGTTTAGACTGACATTTTATTCATAAATCAGTAGGAAAATACGATATAATAATGAAGAATTGTAGACTAATCACAATACCCCAAGGACTTAAGGACTCGATCAAACAAGGTCACAAAACTAAGAATTTTATTTATAAGATTTGCCACTTTTAGGTGTGAATACTTATGCTTTATGAGGCACAAATATCCAGCTTAATCGAAGGATTTTTTTTTTGATATATATTTTTTTCTAAACTTATCTAATCATCTTTTGCATAAATACCAAGGCTTGCTTAGGCCAAAACACCTAACTAATTAATAATTAAATTTGTTTATTTTTCATATATATATATATTTTTTTATAAGGCATAAGAATCTTTGTTTTTGAACCCTAAGCATGTAAGTGTATAAAGTACGCACATTTCAACAAGGTAAAGATCAAGACTAAATTATTTTTTTAAATTTTCTTCCTAACCCTAGAAATCAAACAAATAATCTTATTTTGACCAATTAAAAGAAATCCTAATTATGATTCTCCTGTTCCTTAAAATTGACTTAATTTCTTACAAAAAATATGTCAAAATATTGTTCTTTTTTCAAAAAGTTTTTTTTCTTTTTTTAGTTATATTAGTCATGTAATAGCCCTCCCCCACACTTATCTCATGCATTGTCCTCAATGCATGGCTGTAATGCATGAATGCATGAAATAAAGTTAAAAGGAGGTGCGTAAAAAAATACAAAATTATTTACAACATTATATTTCTCCAACACCTAGATCTTTTTTGGTCACATCCCTCTAGCTCACTTCCCATCATTCCAATGGGTTCTCTTTATAGGGCACTATGGAGAGGCCAATCTTTTTGTCATTTTAGCTCTCTTCCTCCCCAATCTCACTTTCGTTAAGCTTTTTTCTCTTATATGTCTACAACTATTGTTTAAAAATTGATCAACATCACACCTCTCAGTTGGAACTTTCTCACTATGAATGCCTAGAAATTCTAACTATGTTCCATACATCTCTTCAAAACTTAAATCAACACTTTCTCCTGGAGGTGTGTAATTAACCATAATATCTCTAATTGGTTCATCCAAAACATGAGTTCTTCTTCAAAAAAGTTTTCAAAGGTTAGGTCAATCAGAGGTTCTTGAATTATATTCTCATATGATATATTATTGATTGGCTCATCGAAAGTGAAGACACTCAAATCAAAATTTTCTTTTTTAAGGGGGACTCTAAAATTAGGATCTCTAATATATGTTTTCTCATTAATATAATCGCACTCATCCTTAAATAATTCATCACGAAATAAAAACTTTTTCTCTATACCTTCTCTTTCTTCTTTAAAATTGTTCTCAATGAAGTTTACCTCAAACGTTTAGTCTCTCTTATCTTATGAGATTATTTTTTTAGGTTGAGGACATTGACCTCTTTAGTCATGTCTTCAAAGGTCAACCTCATTGGATCTATTCTTACAGTTGATGATCGCATTTGCAGTTGTAAGGAACAGACGTCCTAAGATAACGAGAGTTTGAGACCAAAAATTGGATACGGGTTGTGTCTCAAGAACTATGGAATCAACGGGGTAAATAAACTCTCCGACCCAGATAAGGACATCATTAATTTCCCTTTTGGCCACATTCACTGACCGGTCAGCCAGTTGGATGGCGACTCGGGTTGGATTAAGCTCACCCAGCTCGAGTTATTGATAAACTGAGAAGGAAGTAAGTTGGTACTTTCTCCCAAGTCAAGTAGTGCATGACTTATTTCAGCTTGTCATATTGTGCAAGCAATGGTAGGACAACCGGGATCGTTGTACTTGACAGGAATCGGATCTGACAGTAGCTCGCTAACGTTAGTGGCTAAGAAGATCTTTTTGGGTACGTTATTCTTTCTCTTCTTGGTACACATGTCCTTAAGAAATTTGGCATATGCCAGGACTTATTGAATTGCATCAAAAAGAGGCATGTTTATCTTAACTTGATTGAAAATCTCAATGATCTTATCCATGTGTGCTTTTTGCTTATTATTCTTCAGCCTATTGGGAAATGGTACTATAGGCTTGTGCACCTAACTGGTGGACTTATTCTTTTCAGATTCGTCAGATTTGAAAGAATTGGGAGTAGATGAGGTGCATACTTGTGTGTGGTTGTGCTGAGTGGGATTGGTTGGCGTTGATACTTGATTATCAACTTTCTTTCCCTACCTCAATGTATGAACAATATTACATTGATTCAACGGTTGATTCTCAGCCAAATGGGCTTGGTGGAATTCCTAGGATTCGTTGCTGGCTGATTGGGCAAGGTGCCCTTTAGCCTCTCATTCTGTGAATTGGCTAATTGGCTCAGTTGAACCTCTAGTCTCGTTATGGCTGTGTATGGTTGTTCTGTAATTTTCAATAAGAGACTCTTGGTTCTTCATGTACCTTTCCATGTTCTTCTCAAAATCAGTCACGCTCTTCTCAAATGAAGGATTTTAGAAGGAAGATTGTGGAGCTTGGTTGGAAAAATTTTGTTGATAATTGAAAAAATTAGGTCGATGGTTGGAAGAATTGTGATGGTAATTTGGAAAGTTGGGTTGATGATTGGAAGAATTATGATTATGATTGGAATATTGGAAGTGGTTTGAATGGTTTGACCGTGGGTGGTCTTTATTTTTTTGGCTCCGTGAGAGATTCGGGTGATTTCTTCAGTCAGGATTGTATATTGGTGCGTAATGATTATTATTGGGCCTTGAATAAGCCGCATTCATCAGTTCAGAAAATTATTGTTGGGCTTGGAACACTAGACACTCTTTAAACACATGATTCATGGCTTGACAGTAAGTACAGCTTGGAGTTGAAAATTGGTTTGGGTTGACTTGGTTGACCGGATTTGGTTCCTTAGTTTCCAAAGCTTTCAGTCTTCTCCTAGGTTTGCTATTCTAGCCTCAGCAGTTATAGATGATTCAATTGAATGGAGACCTTCTTTTTAAGAGATGGACTTTGAATTCCTAGAGTTTTCATTAGTCGGTTCCCATTGGATGGTCTTTTTGCTAGATTCTTATATAAATTCCATCCTTCATTTTCATCATTTTTCAAGAATCTCCCTTGGCACATAGTTTCTAAGAGGGTCTTGGTTGAGTAGTCTAAACCGCCATAGAGAATTTGGCATTGTCGCCACTTCTCTATTCCATGATGAGGACATTGAACAAGGAGGTCTTTGAAACGTTCTTTGAAACGTTCAAAATACCTCCAAAACGGTTCACTTGGTTCTTACTTGAACTGCATAATATTTTTCCTAATGAGAGCAGTCTTATGAATTGGGTATAATTTTTTCAAGAAGACCTTGATGAAACCTGAAAAACACTTAGAGGGGGGGTGAATAGGTGTTAATGCTAATCTAATGATTTTTTTAAACAAGTAAGTATGAATGATGCAAGCGGTCACTCAAAATAAGAAATTGAAGCTGAATTCCCCGTGAAGGGCTCTAGAACTTCTCCTCTTTGATTCCTCTAGATTATGAGTTGAGGCGTGCAATTGCTTTCTTGTTGAGATGAGTAAAGACCGAAAATGCAAGTAAATGAAATGAGTGCAATAATGAAGAACAAACAAGTAATAATACAAGTAAGGAGTGTATAGCAATAGAGAGCAAAAGGAAACCAAACGCAAACACAAGTAATTTGTTTTGAGGTTCGAGCCACTGCTCTACTTCCCCGCCTTCACCACTATGAAGGATTTCCACTAATCCACAAAGGAAATTTTCACACCGAAACTTTTACACCCAAGGGGATTACAAATGGTCTACACAAGACCGGAGTACCCAACTCCAACAAATCCAACCTCTACACAAGAGGGATCTCAACACAACGGAATACAAGTCACTTGGTGATCAAAAGACCACAAACTCTCTCTTACAACTTCTTATAGAGTGGAGTATGATTTTTGGCTTAAGAAGTAAAGTGAGAAAAATTTCAGTTGAAAAGAAGTAAAAAGAACTTGTAAACCAACTGAAAACTTTTACAAATGAAAGAACTTTGAAAATGAAAGCAAGTAAACTTTTCTTCTCTTTTGAAAACTTGAAACTTTGGAGATTTTTCTTATTGAAAACAAAAGACCAATGACCTCTATTTATAGGGAGTGAATACACACCATTCATAATTGATACTAGGTCATTAGGATAGAGTTTAGCCACTAGAAAAACAGAAATAGCTGTAGGAATCATGAAAAATGAAACACATTCCAAGAAATAGCCATAGGGCTTCTGGACGGCTGTCGGTCGACCGGCAGGCCACATGGCAAAAGAGCCGTTGGCTTCGGTCGACCGGTCCAGTCGACTGCCGGCTATATAAAAAATGAAACATTGAGCTATCGGTTGACCGGGCCGGTCGACCGACAAAACACGAGAGTTGGGGTCTTGCAGTCGGTCGACCGCATGGTCTGTCGGTCGACTGGCCCGGTCGACCGGCAGACGTGCACAGACATGCATGCTCAAAGCTCCAAGGCCCGGTCGACCGATTTGGCCTGAAATAGGTCCGGTCGACCGCCCGGTCCACCGTAAAGGCCTGAAACATAATTTTTAAAAATGTTTTTGAATTTTGAATGATTTTTGAAATATATTTAAATGGCCTGTGATTTGAGTAACATGCTATAGGAGTTGAAATACATATTTTACACTAGATATAAAAATATGAAATATTTTGAAACATGTATATTCATCAAACATGCACCAAAACCAACAAAATCAAAAACTTGTATATTGAAAAGTGTGTTTGTGTGTGTGTGTTTTCTTGAGCACAACTATCATACCTAACTCTTTAATATACTACTTCTTGTAATGGTTCTAGGTGACTACAAGATCTTCACTTTGGGCTTTCCCATATGTATCGTTGAATAACTTGAATCCTTAATCCCGAATTGAGTCAACTTGAGTCAATCACCACCTTCCTTTAGGGAAGAAAACATGTTGAATCCTTAGAACCCTAAAACAAACTTAAACACTTAAACAAGATTAGTACAAATAACTATATATGTTTTGTAATCATCAAAACTCTAAAATCGGGTGATTGTACCCTTGGGCCAACAAAACCATCCCACAATGTGATGGAACCAGCCGCTAAGCTGTATAGCCTTTTCTTTGCTAAGTCCTTAAGAGCAAATGGGACAAATCTCAACTTAATAGCATCGTCTACAAGATGTAAGATTTTCATCATTAAGCATACTTTCTCAAATTCTTTTATGAAGAAATACAAGTCTTCGGACTCTAAGCCATGAAATTTAAGGAGTGTGTTGATGAACTGAGGCTTGTGCTCAAAGTTGTGTTCACCAGCCGATGGAAGTTGGATGCAGATAGAAGTGAGGTTCTCATGGGGCAGAACCTATCCTGCAAGGATGTTGGTTGAGCCATAACTGGATCTGATTTTAGTTCAAACTTGGGTGGTGATGTGTTTCTAGTTAACCTAGAAGAATTTGGGTCTCTCGACCACACTTGCATACACAAACACTACCACAAACAAGTTATCCAATAGTCAACAAGAAAAAGCAACCAAGACTAGTCTAAGGTAAACCTTGGACCTAGACAACTCCTAACTGGTTAATTGTCCACATGAGCTATAATGCAGACTCTGACCACAAGCTAATCAGCCATATCAGGGCAAGATTGGTGGGAGGTATCCGCGCAAAAGCGACGGGCTTAATTAATCCAAAGCACCAGCCTTCGGGGTTTCGCCCCTCAATCCCTGTCCTTTGACACCGATCTGGCAAGAGTCAAATTCTAATACCTTCCCCCTTAGGATAATCTCCTAATGAGTTCGAGATGCCTCTAAGGCTAACGTCTATTAGATTTTGAGTTAGACTTAGGCTGTGCGTGCTTGGAGGGGCAATGACTCCCTCACCTTATCTTGTGTTGGGTTTTGCCTTTAAGATTGATTGTGCAAGTGTGCAAGTATAAAGCAAGTAATAATCAAAAAGCAAATAAATCTCCCAAGAATGTTTTTATGCTAGATGCTATGTAAAACGCACCTTGTCTCCGGCTTTCTTCAACAATAATTGAAAAGGAAACGTAACTAGACAAATGCTTAGAATGCAAGTCTAAATGTTTTTTATGCACTTGGCAATCAATCATATTACTGTTGGATTAAAAATATGGTAATGCAAATATTAGAAATAGCAGAAATAATACTTGCAATAACTGTATTTTTACAAAGCAAAATGTCCTACAAAAAAAAGTTTTTAGTAGTCCAAAAAGAAAGATTTTGCGCGGCAATCTCTTGGAATTCTATTTCCTACTTTTTAGAGTAGGGACACAGAATAGTAAGTCTTCTTCTGCAATGTTTGAATACTAAATCTGGTTTCTTTCACCCTGAAACAGAACACCAAAATTATTAAAAAACAATTACACCGTTCCCTCCCCGGAATCGGCGCCAAAAATTGATCGTGAAAATTAAATTACCGTGTAGCTTAGGACTAAAGGGTCGTGTCTACGAGGAGAGATGCGAAGCAAGCTTTTTGGTGTTATTGTTGAGAAAACAAGTTTTAGTTTTTATATTTTTAAAAAAGGATGGAGAGCAGAGAAGTGATTCAAAAAAAATTGAAGATTTAGAATAGGTTTTGAAGAAGATGATTCTTTTTTAAAGAGACTTTGAGAGTGATTTGGTTGAGTTTTTAATAATGAAAAAGATCGGGGCTCACTATTCGTTTGCTCAACTCTAGATTCTTATCTTGGTAGTTAAATACCTCAATGAGGTCATAGGTAATAGTTTAATCTTGCATTAAAAGAGAAGTTAAGCAAAACACATAAGAGAGTGTAAGAAATTGAACTTTACTTTTGAAATATTTCTTTAAGTTGAATGTTAAACCATCTAGGCACTTAAGCAAGTATGGAATAAAAACAATTTTTTTATAAGACTAACTTCAAAGTGTAAGTTCAAAACTGATCCCATCCTCATGTGCCTTCAAGAACACTCGCTAAAAAGCAAGGCTTAAATAAAGGCATTCAAATATTCAATTGGGTCTTTTCAATAAAATCAATCAAGATGTAGAATTAGAGAGGAGGAATTAGTGGGGCCAGAAGAGAAAAATTAGCTACTCATAGCAATGAATTACAACTAGAGAAATAAAAAGATAATATAAACATACCATCATAAAGAGAAGCAATTGAAGAAGAGTCTTAAATCTTTATTGATGTCACGTTCAATCTTCGATTACAACACTCTTTTCTCTCTCACTTTGTTTCTGGTCTAAATTAAAAAGCAATGAAACTTCTATTTAAAATAACCCTAACCTTAGGAATGAAGAAGAATTCTAATTCTAATTTTCTCTGTCTGTTCTTCGTCTGCATCCTCTGGGTGTTTATAGGAGAAAGTTTGGGATAGTGACTCATCAAAATGCTGACTCATCAAAAGGTATATTCTCAAAATTTTAAAGTTGAACTGTGGATATACTGAGAATATCCTTTTCTTCTCTTGATTGAAAATTTAATTATTTTCAACTATAATTAGGGATGTTGTCCTTGGATTCATTCACCAATTCAAGTCATTATTTTTTATCCAAAACTCTGATAAAAAGTTCTGTTTTCCCAAAAACTATTTTTTTTCACTTTCTATTCTTCACACAATTCTAAATCCCATGTGAAGAATTCTGAGAGTCCTCTTATAAGATACTTTGTTCACAACCACATACAAGTTTTAAGGCTTATACCTTACATTGAATTCCATCAAAGAAAGTGTCTTCTTAGTGTAAAGAAGAGTTGTACATATTTGATGAAGGGTGGTTTGTTAAGTGGTGTACAGGAGTTAATTTTGGGGTGAATCAAAATCAGGTTAAGAAAAATCTCAAGCGGGTTGATTGAGAACTGTATGTAGGTCACAAGAGCCGAACCAGGATAAAGTCTTCTCGTGTATGCGTTTGATATTTCTGAGATTTATTCTGTTCATTTATTTTCCTGTAAGTAGTTTACTTTTTGCTATTAAAAGTTTATAAACACTATTCATCCCTCTAGTAGTTTTGTGTTGCCTTGTTTATAAATCTTACACTTAGTATCAGAGCAGTGTTCAAGGATAGAAACGGAGTTTCCTTCATCACAATTCAAGGAAAGACATTCTACACAACGACCATCATTATTTGATGGATCAAACTACAACTACTAGAAGTGTAGAATGAAGATCTATTTGCACTCACTCAACTATGAACTTTGGAATATAGTGGAAGCACCATACACCAAGCCTACTATCAATTATGATGCTTGGAGTGAAGATTAAAAGAATTCTGTTAACCTTGATGCCAAAATAATGAATACGCTTTTTTGTGCCATGAACAAAGAAGAATTCAATCGTGTGTCAACAGTCGCACCTGCAAATTAAATATGGAAGATTTTATAGGTAACACATGAAGGTACCAATAAAATTAAAGAATCTAAAATCTCTGTTCTTATTCATAGGTTTGAACTCTTCAAAATGAAGGAGAATGAAACCATTGCAGAAATGGTTACAAGGTTCACTGACATTACAAATTTCTTAGTAGCCCTAGGAAAGGAGTACACTCAAGTTGAAAAAGTTAGGAAGGTTCTTCGTGCACTTACATCATATTGAGAGAAAAAACTACTACAATAGAAGAAGTAAATGACCTCTCACAATGTCATTAGAAAACCTTATTGGTAATTTAATGGCAATGAAGTCCAACTGAAGATAGAAAGAAGGATTAACAACAATCAAAAGAAGAAAGTACTTGCTTTTCATCCATTCTCAGATTTGGACAATTCAGATGATGATGAAGAGGAAATGGCAATGATCTCAAGAAAGTTCAGAAAATTCTTAAAAAAAGGTAAGGTTTTTAAAAAGAATAAAGATAATAACGATAATCCACTTTGTTTTAAGTGTAACAAACCTGGTCACATAAAGAAGGATTGCCCACTGATGAAACCTAAAGGAAATTTCAAGAATTTCAATAAGTCAACAAAAAAAAGAAAGCCTTGCAAGTAACATGGAATGATAGTTATTCATCTTCCTCTAACGAAGAAGAGCCACAGAAAGTGCCAATGTCTGTTTTATGGCTCAAAAGGTGAGGTAAACGTATGCTGAATTATTAGATGCATTTAATGAACTATATGATGATTTCAAGAATGAAAAGGTTAAAAATAAAGTTTTAATAAAAGAAAATAAAAGACTCAACAAAGAAAATTTACTTCATATTTCTCAAACGTCTTCCTTAAATTCTCAAAAATCTGACTTTGAAAAAGTTATTTCATCTTTAAAAAAAGATAATCAGAATTTTTTATAAGAGAATGTTTTGCTTAAAAGAGAAACTATTTCTTTAAATTCTAGAATTTCTACTTTAGATAAGTAAATGACAAGTTCCAAAATTAAATATGAAGAAATTTTAAAAAATGTGACAAAATTTAATAAAAAAATTTTAAATGATTTATTGTCTTATCAAAAGATTTCAAATAATCTCTTTGGTCTTGGATTTTCAAAAGATAAATTTGAAAAAACTACAAATATTGATCTTGGATTTTCAAAAATTAAATTTGAAAAATCTAGACATTTTTACAAAAAAAAATAATCATAATTCATATAATTCTTTTGTTAAAAGAAATACTAATACTGTTTCAAAAAGAATTAAGAAAAATATATATAGATTCCTAAAAATCTAAATATTGTGGATAAAAATATTTTATTGCATCATATATACATTATGTTTGTAATTCTTGTAATTATATTTATACTAACAAATGAAAACTAAATTCAAATTGGATTGGGTTCCTAAAGGCTAATCTTTTTCAGACCCTATCATGATGGGTAGCATATAAAATATTTATCTTATAAGTACCTTATAAAGAAAAGTGGATACTTAATGGTGGTTATTCCATACACATGACCGGTCACATTCAACTACTGTCTTCCGTTCAAATCAAAAAGGGAGGTACAGTAACATTTGGAGACAATAACAAAGGAAAGGTTATTGGTATTAGCATGGTTGGTTAATATTTCTAAATCCCTTATTGAAATATTCTTTTGGTAAGAGGTTTTAAATATAACCTATTAAGTATTAGTCAGTTATGTGATAAGGGTTATAAATTATTTTCGAAAAAGATGCATGTCTTATATATGGTACCAACATGAAAGATATTCATTTTAGAGGCTCTCGTAACAATAATATTTATGAGTTATCAATGACTTGTTTATCATCAAATGATAATTTATGTTTAATTGCTTCTAATAATGACTATTTTTTATGGCATAAAAGAATTGGTCATTTAAATATGAAAATTATTTCTAAAATTTGTAAATTTGATTTAGTTAAAGGTCTTCCAAAAATATTTTTTAAAAAGGATTATTTTTTGTGATTCTTATCAATTAGAAAAACAAGTTAAATCATCTTTTAAATTTAAAGATTTGGTTTCTACTAATAGACCTTTAGAACTGTTGCATTTGGATTTATTTGGTCCTACTCGTGTTGCTTCTTTAAACAAAAGTATATATGTGTTTATTATTGTTGATGATTATTCACGTTTTATATGATAATTTTTCTAAGGAATAAAAATGATACTTTTGATAAGTTTTCAAGTTTTTGTAAAAGAATTTAAAATCAAAAATCTCTAAACATAGTCATCATTCGAAATGATCATGGAGGAGAATTTGAAAATGAATCTTCTGTAAATTTCTGCGATAAGTATGGTATTATATATAACTTTGCTTTCCTAGAGTATCTTCTCAAAATGGTGTTGTGAAGAGAAAGAATAAGACTTTGCAAGAAAGTGCTAAAACTATGCTTATGGACAGTCATTTACCAAAATATTTTTGGGCTGAGGTTGTTGCTACTACATGTTATATTTTAAATCGTGTGCTTATTCGACCTATTTTAAACAAACATCTTATGAATTATTTTATAACAGAATTCTAAAAGTTTCTTATTTCAAGATTTTTGAATGTAAATGTTTTATCTTAAATACAAGAGATGCATTAGATAAATTTGATGCTTGATCCAATGAAGGTGTTTTTGTTAGTTATTCTACTCAAAATAAAGTATATAGAATCTTAATAAGAAAATATTTACTATTGAAGTGTCGTTGCATGTTAAATTTGAAGAATCTTTGACTAAACTTATTACTAATACTTCTTCACATAACGATGATGATATCATAGATAATCTTATTGATAATATTATTATATTTTCTGATGATACTAACATTTCTAACATTGATGAGACTCCTATTGAGTTACCTAAAGCATATGTTGAAGTAAAGGATCATCCACATGATTTGGTTATTGGAGATATATCTCACGGTATTCAGACTAGATCCAAGTTGAACTACATGACACATCTTGCTTTCATATCTCTCATTGAACTGAAGATTATCAAAGAAGCTTGTGCAGATGATTTTTGGATAATTGCAATGCAAGAAGAATTGAATCAATTCGTCAGAAATAATGTTTAGGATCTTGTACAATGACTTACTGATCATCCAGTCATCAGTACCAGATGGGTTTTTCAAGAACAAACTCGATGAATCAGGTCAGTTTTAAAGAATAAAGAAAGGTTAGTTGCACAGGATATAATCAAGATGAATGCATTAATTTTGATAAAACTTATGCACCAGTAGCTAGACTTGAATCCATTCGTATTTTACTTGCTTATGCTTATTTTATGAATTTTAAATTTTATCAAATGGATGTTAAAAGTGCCATTTTAAATCATTTTAGTAAAGAAACTATTTGTGTTAGACAACCTCAAGGTTTTGAACATGAAAAATTTTCAAACCATGTATTTAAGCTTAAGAAAGCTTTATATGATTTAAAATAAGCAACTTATGCTTGGTATGATAGATTAATAAGTTTTCTTTTAAATTTAGATTTTAAGACTGGTAAAGCAGATACAACACTTTTTATTAATATATTAATAAAGATATCTTAATTATACAAGTATATATTGATGATATCGTGTTTAGATCTACTAATGATAATTTTTGTCAAGAATTTTCTAAGACTATACAGAGTGAATTCGAGATGAGTCATAAGGGTGAACTTAACTACTTTCTCGGTTTACAAAAAAGTAAATGAATGATGGAATCTTCATTTTCCAATGCAAATATGCAAAGGAACTGCTTAAAAGATTTTGTATGAAAAATTCTGGTAGAAAAAGCACTCCTATGAGTACTACTACTTTCCTAGACAAAGATGAAAATGGTAAGGGTGTTGATCAAAAACTATACTTAAGTATGATTGGTTCTTTATTATATATTACTTCAAGTAGACCTGATATTATGTTCAGTGTTTACTTATGTGCTAGATATCAATCTAACCATAAGAAATCACACCTTAAAGTAATGAAAAAGATTTTTAGATATATTAATAACACAGTCAACTAGGGTCTATTTTATCCTAAATCAAGTACATTTGATTTAATATCATATAGTGATGTTAATTTTGCTGGATGTAATTTGATCGAAAAAATACTAGTGGTACTTGTCACTTTTTGGGACATTCACTAGTATCATGATTCAGTAAAAAGCAAAATTTTATATCATTATAGACAACTGAAGCAGAATATATCACTGCTAGTGTTGCATATGCACAGATTTTATGGATGAAAAAAACTTTACTTGATTATGGTATTTCTATCATAAGTTCACCTATTATGTGCGATAATACCAGTGTTATTAACTTATCTAAAAATCCAATTCAATATTCACGTACAAAGCATATTGATATTAGTCATCATTTTTTACGTGATCATACTTTAAAAGGTGATATCTCTTTAAGTTTTATACCAACAGATAATCAAGTTGCAGATATCTTTACAAAACCTCTTAAGGAGGATATTTTTATGAGATTTTGAAGATATTTGGGTATTTGCAATATTTTTGATATTTAAAAATATTTTTAAAACTTTTTAAGACTGTTATTATGAGTTTTCAACACTATTAATCGACATGACATTTTTAGTAGTCGACTACTGTAATCAACATAAACATAATATTCTGAATGTTTTAGAATTAGTCGACTATATAAAATACTTAGTCAACTAACCCAGGATTAGTTGACTAATCATAGCCTCAAGTCAACTAACTCTGTGTTTCAGAATACATAGTTTTTCTTTTATGACTTTTTGATGTAATAATTGATACTCTATGTTATGCAAACTATGTTGTGTTCCATTTGTGTTCATATTGTGTGTGATACTATGCTATGGCTTGATGCTCTTTTGTATCACTTATCTCTTTTTGGTATTGACAAAGGGGGAGATATGGGGAAAAAATATACATATACATGTTATATTTGTTATACATATTCTCTGTAGGGGGAGTTTGTGCATACATTGTTTGTTATCTTCAAAAAGGGGCAGAATATTGGAACTTAAATTTTGATGATAATAAACTCATGACTATATACATATATATCCTCACATTTGTGATACAGGTTCATTGGAGCCCAAATTGAAGTGATATAATTGAGTTCTTGCAGCACATGATGTTACATGATATTTACTATTTTGTGTAATTTTTCTTCATTTTTTGGAAGACTATAAAAGCCTTGAAATACACACACATATAGTCAGTCAATAAGTCGAGTAGTCTCTTTATATAATCGACTATTATTCTATATAGTCGACTAAAGTCTGTTCACAAAATGTTGGTTTCTCTCTGTTTCTCAACTGATCTCAAAGTTAGTCGCCTAATCTTATCTATAGTCGACTAGTTTCTATTTCTAGAGACTTAGCAGTCATGACAGTTCAATATAGTCGACTTGATTCTTTAGTCAGTCGACTTGGTTCTTTAGTTAGTCGACTAACCTAAGCAAAAATTCATATACTAATCGACTAATCCCAGTTCCTAGTCAACTAATCTTTGGTCCTAGATTGTTATTCAGTTTTCTAATTCTGGTGTTTTTTCAACGTTTTTAATTTTCAAATTTGAATTGATAACTTCTCTAACTGACCATTATTTTCACCTATAAATAGGGATGTTGTCCTTGGATTTATTCACCAATTCAAGTCATTAGTTTTTTGCCCAAAACTCTGATAAAAAGTTCTATTTTTCCAGCAAACTATTTTTTTTCACTTTCTGTTCTTCACGCAATTCTAAATCTCATGCGAAGAATTCTGATAATCCTCTTATAAGATACCTTGTTCATAACCATATATAAGTTTCAAGGCTTATAGGTTACATTGTATTCCATCAAAAAAGGTGTAAAGAAGAGTTGTGCAGATTTGATGAAGGGTAGTTTGTCAAGTGGTGTACAGGAGTTGATTTTTGGTGTATCAAAATCAGGATAAGAAAAATCTCAAGCGAGTTGATTGGGGATTAGATGTTGGTCACCAGGACCGAACCAGGATAAAATCTCTCATGTTTGCGTTTGATATTTCTGAGATTTATTCTGTTCATTTATTTTCCTGCAAGTAGTTTACTTTTTATTATTAAAAGTTTATAAATACTATTCAACCTCTCTAATATTTGTGTTGCCTTGTTTATAGATCCTTCATTAATAATTGAATGCTACGTTACGGAAGAATATCTAAGTTACTGCTTATGGTATATGAAGAGTAATGCAGAGTCCAAGAACAACCGTGATGTCAAAGAAGAAAGCTCCCGACTTTCTATTTTCTCGATTCCTGGTGAATATAGTGCCTTCCAATCTTAGTACATGACACTCACGTATGCTGAAATGCACAATACGCATAATCATTGCTTGTTTAAATGTGATGAAGTTACCCCTTATATTGTGTACGTTACACTATGCAAATTTCAAGCATTCGTAAATTTAAAACATTGTGAATTATCTCAACATGTCATGCATATCTTACAGACAGCACCGGAAAATCCTTAAGGATAGATTCTCAACTATAGCTTCTAATTATAAATAGCTTGTTCAAAATGCACAAGATAAGAAATTTCGAAGATGGTTCTGAGAATGTGTAAGTGTTATCAACAATATATTTTCACATAGTTCTAATCTAATGATTTTGTAAAATAACCTTGTTTAACCATGTAGGATGCATGAGAGACCAGAATAGATGCAGATTTGTTAACCTTGTCTCAGTCTACCGAATTTAAAGTCAAGACACAAAAACTTTGATATACAAGGTTTCAAATTTTGCAAAAAGTCATCTTAAGAGTTTAACTGTACTCAAAATAGTGAAGTTGTTATGATGGCAATGATGACAAGCTACGCAAGTGTGCATGATAATGACCAGAGGGAAGGAGATATTACTTATTACGGGGTGATCAAAGATATCAATGAACTTTCGTTCAGGAGGGGCGCATGAAAATTGTTCGTTTGAGTGTAACTGGGCCGATAACAACAAGAACAAAACAAATAAACATGGATTCACCACTTATTGTTTAACACCCCATCCTCAGAATACATACACAGCTATGTGTCCTGATTTTTGAGCGTATTTCTTATTTCTGTTATTTAAATTTTTACTCATATAGCAGTACGGCATGATTTGACCTTTCTGGTATTCAGATTTGACTGATTTTAGTTTCAAATATTATTTTTTAATATTCTAAATTTTTCATGATTTTCTGAAATTTTTCTGAATTAAGTTGTAAATCTTCAAACCGGTGTCGATAGTGCCGCTGACCGACTCTCAGATTTTTAATTTACAAACGGAGTTGAAATTTTAGAAATGGCTTTTACATTATTTCTTAAAATCATATTTCTATCTAAATGAATTTTTCAAGAATTTTTAGAATTTATCAAAAATTCGGCCTACCCGGTATAGACATAGTCCATAGTAGATTCTTGGATTTTTATTTTGAATATGGTTTTGTATTTCTAAAAACCAATTTCACCAAATCTTAAAATAATATTTATTATTTTGAGAATTTTTAGGAAACTTTTCAAGATACTTTATTTTTTTGGGCTTTTCCTAAGTTTTCGGTGTTTTCCCAGATACCGGAAATCTATCCTAACATTTTGCTTTTTCTCTCTCCTTGCTGACGTGAGGTCACAAAACTTGGATTCAATATTTAATGTGGAGACTCTCTCCATTCCGCATTTAATGTTATGTCCTTCAAAAAAATCAACTCAGATCAAGTCACCTTGCTTTTTTGTCTTTTCTATCAACGCAACACTCGCGTTTTCCTCCTGGACGCGAATCCCATCTCCGCGTCTGGCTATCTTTTTCCAGACGCAGATTTCATTAATGAGGACGCAACCTCATTTTAAGGAGACGCAAACACATTCTCTTTTGGTTTCAATGGCAAACTTGTAATAATCTTTCCCTCTTATATATACACCCCCTTTTCTTCTTCTCTCCTTTCATTTTTTTCTTTCTTCTCCAACAGCAAACGACAGCCCAACCAAAAACAACCCCGTGCCTTCCCTTGACAGGCCACCACCTTCACCACCATCACCACCAACTTCTCCCATCCTTCTCTCCTTCTTCCCTCCATCTCCTTCTACATTCTAACAACCATCACCACCATCTCTTTATCTCCTTCTTCTTTTCATCAAGGAAACCCATCTTCTCCCCCAACTTCACCACCATTTCCACCACCACCTACAGCACCTTAGCCACCACCACCACGCCATCTTCATCTCCTCGGAATTCTCTTTCTAACGAGCTATAGCTTCATTCTCTGAAGCCTCATTTTCAAAACTCCATCTCCATTTTTAACTAGATTGCACCCTCTTCTTCCCTTGGGCTTGGACCTTTGGCCATCTTCTTCGGCCAACTCCTGCCAACTCCGGCGACCACCGGCCAAGCCACGGTTGGCCTACCTCCCCCTTCTCTTCTTTCTTTCTTTCCTTTGCTTTTCTTCTTCCTTCCTTCTTTCCTTCCTTCCTTTTTTTTCTTTTCTTTTTCTAATTTTCCCCTAAACCTGCGTCTCTCCCTCTCCCATCACTGCGTCTCTATCCCCTCCTTTCCTGCGTCTCTCTCATCTCCCTGTCTCTCTCTTTCTCTCTCTCATGTTTTATTACTAGACGCGGAGCTCACCCCGCGTCCAAGCACTTCTTTAACGCGATCTTCGCGTTCATGTATTAACGCGACGCGGAGCACATATTCGCGTCTGCGTTCTTCCTGTGGTTTGAATTAAACGCAGGTCTTAAACCCTGCGTTGTGTCATCCACGCGACCCCCGCGTCTGCGACCCCTTCGTCTTCATTCTCCCTTTTTTCTGATTCATCCTTTCTCTTCCTCTTTCTTTATATATATAATATTGGTTATTGAACGCGTTGGTCCTAGACTCAGGAGCTTGGGATTTCCCGGTGTTCTTAAAGTTTTAGGCGAGTGTTCTCGCTTTCTCTGGATTTCCGCTTCGTCATGTTGACTAGTATTATATATTTTCCTGACATACTTGTATGTAACATGTTGTCACTTGTCACCTTCCTAATATCACCTCCCAGTCATATGTTTTATGGCACCTGATATACTACTACTTGATACTTGTCTCGTTATGACATATTTGTAAGTCACCTAAAGGGTGGTGAATAGGTGATCGCTAATTCTAATGGTCACAAATGACAAATAATGCGGATTAAAAACTATTATGACCTAAACAAACTATTACACTAAACATCACGTATAACACAAGAGTGTAGCCGAAGCCCCGTGAAGGGCTTTGGACTAACTCCTCTAGATTCCCCTAGATAAGGGTTGAGGTGTCGCGTTGGCTCTCTTGGTTGAATACAAGTGTTAG